>CAIGRO010233661.1:0-18743 GCA_903798355.1 Fraxinus baroniana | reverse complement strand
TCATTTATAAATTTAACATGTTATCTGACATTAGGCTATAAGGTGCCAAAAAAAATAAAAATCGAGCGGCTCGGCTCGAGCTTTTTTTTTCCCAACTCGGACTCGACTCAACTCGTTGACATAGCTACATATTTATGTTCCCCCATGGTGTACACGGTTTCTGTTTTCTCGTTCATAATCCATTTTCGACCAATTTTGTGATCTCTTTGCAAGATCCAAGCCAGAAGCCATGGATTCACAAAGGGGACTCTTTGCACCAAACAGAAGGACAGTGTCATTTGGTTTCAAGAAGGGAAAAGTGCATCTCAATTATAACAATAACTTGATTTGCTTGGAGGGTTTCAAATAAGGAAAGTGCATCACATTGGTCAGTAATCGACCAGATGTTCCTTGTTGTAGTCACGACAAAGGTGGTGGTGGTGGGATTCTCCACCAATAATTTCTTGTAGAATTGAATTGATTAATGTAAAATAGACAGGGTAACCGTCCACCAGTCGATTGCGGAATTGTTGGCGGCGGTTGACGGGTTTGGATTGTGTTTGGTTGGATGTTGGGGTTGGGGTGGGGTTTAGGTGGGAGTGGGAGTCGGGGTGCGGGAGATTTTTTATTATTTTGTTTAATTTTTTTTTGTTAATAATATTTGAAAAAAAAATTAATTCTAAAATTATCATTTTACCCATTTCAATTTGGTCAAATTGGTCGAGTCCAATTTTCTTGGTCAAATTAAGGGTTTTCATTCCTTTGAATTTCATCTGCTAATTTTTCAAAAGTTTGGAACCTCAGTTAGCATAAATTGAAAGTTAAGGTAAAATTCACTAAAAACTCAAAGGTTTGAAACTGTTACTGCAATTATTTCAAAAAATTATTTTTAATTTCGAGTCTCCCAAGAAAGTAGCAAATTAACTGCCTAGAGAACCGATTCTTAAGCGCTGTTGTTGCACGCTTCTTTCTTTACTTGATGAATACGTGTTTAACTCTTAATTGTACACCTCAGCTTTTGTAATTAAATCCAATTCAAAATCCCCAGTTTACCCCTATTCAAACTATCGATTACATGGTATTTCTGTAGATTATGCCAAAACCAGGGAAAAAAATATGGAATCTCAATTTAAAATGAGAAAATTGTAATCGAGGTCTCTAACCCTTGTAATATATGCAAATGGATCCAAAACCTTAAAATCTCGAAAGTATTTTTATACTTGTAGCAGATAAAGTCCTCACGGATGAAATCCATCCAAATGGACGTTAACATTACACGTGGAAACACATTACCACTTTTTGTGAGGGTAAAATAGGTTGACATTGAAAATCAAGATTTGAAGATTGAGGATGAATCTGTCAACATTTGGTAGTAAAGGTCCAATTTGAACATATATTAATAAGATTGGGGTGACTAATGAAATTTCCTCAATTCAAATTCTCATACAAAAACTGTTTCTCACCGTTATAAGAACTCCACCATAGATACACCCCATCTTTTGCTGGTAATTGCGTTCTTTCCTCCACCAACTCCTCCTATTTACTCACACAGACGAGAAAATCATAATCATCAGATCCTAGGGTTTTGCCTTTTCTCTCTAGTGATCTGATTTCAAAAAGAAGCAAGAAAAATGGTTCGTGTCAGCAATGGAATCATCACACTGATAAACGTTCTAACGTTCTTAATTTCTTTAACTGCCATTGGGTTCTGGCTTTGGTTCGGTGTAAATTCACACACCCAATGTCACAAAGTTCTCCAAAAGCCTCTATTATTTGTGGGTTTAGCCCTTTTAATTGTTTCGTTATTAGGGTTATTTGGATCATGCTGCAGACTTCCATTTTTCATGTGGTTTTATCTTTTAATCTTGTTCTTGCTTATTGTCGGATTGACGGCTTTTACGATTTTTACTATTGTTGTTACGAATAAACACGTCGGAAAAGCATTGTCGGGAAAAGGGATTGGAGAACACAGGCTTGGAGATTATTCACGTTGGTTGCAGAATTATGTGATTAATGCAGAAAACTGGGATGAAATCAAGAATTGTCTAGTTGATGTGAATTTGTGTCAGCATTTAACGGAGAACAAGGACGAGGAGTTTTTCATACATAACCTGTCTCTAATTCAGGTATGTATTCGTATCTGTCTTTGTTTCTATTTCATCATATTGAATGTTTCTATCCTGTAGTATAAGATCTATGTATTTTGGTTTTCTTACAAACCCACCCATGTTCGTCTTTGTTTCCATATGTATCATATGAACTATCGTTTTGTTCGTTATTTGTTTATGTGTTTATTTCTATCAAATCATGCATGCATATAAATATTCGTGCTTGGGATCGAATATGAAATTACCATAGGCGGATCTAACGCTTAATAAATTTCTTTCATCCAGTCGGGTTGCTGCCAACCACCAGCATACTGTGGCTTCCAGTCCCAGAATGCAACCTATTGGATAGTGCCTAAAACCGGCCCGGCTGTGCCAAATCAAGATTGCAAGACGTGGAGCAACGTCCAGAAAGAACTCTGCTTCGACTGTGAGTCTTGCAAGACGGCAGTATTGGACAATATTAAGAAAGATTGGAGATTCATAGCCATCATTAATTCAATCATCCTTGTTATTGTAATTATTGTCTACTCCATTGGGTGTTGTGCTCTCAAAAGCAATTCTTCTAGTGGTTACCAGAAATACAGTGGCCCTGCTTAATTATTTAATTTTAATTGTGAAAATAAACTCTCTGGTCATTCTATTGCTGTTGATTTAGTTATTTTTATGTAAGTACTTTCAATGAATTTTATTTATTTAGTTTTTCATATGGATGTTGATTTCTACAAGTAGAGAGGTCTCCTGGTGAAGTACAAAATAGAGAGAACGAGTTAGTTATAGATACAATATTTGGTATGCGAGACAGTAGTTATTAAACTACGTTCGATCACAACCATACACTCGAACTTGTCTCTACATCTCGTTTCCGTATCATATTGTTTCTACATTAACTTCAAATAATTTATGTCGTTTTATTTTCATTACATTTGCTAGAGTTGAAGTGTTGAACATTTGGACCATGAAATCGAAAAATCCAAACCAGTCTAGGTTGGTTTTCCAGTTGTTGAGTTTAACGGTCGGTTTTTTTGAGGATTTCCTTTTTGTTGGATTGAGTTGGGACCAAATACGTAAAGAAAAAAAATCGTTGGCCCACCCCCTCGGACTCTCAGCAATTCTGAAGTCCAAATCGTTTCTCTTTTAGCCGATTGGATTTGGGTTAATTGGTTGGCCCGTAATTGTTGTCAAACCAATTAACCCAAACGACTGGTTCGATAACGACTGGTTGAACAGGTCAATTCGTTGGCCCGTAAAATGGATCAAAGATAGTTCAGTTCGATTATCGGTTGGTCTGATAATGCATGGTTGAACCAGATCGACCCACTATATTGGTGAGTTAACCAGCCGGTTCATCCTCATATTTGGTCGGACCAACATGAAAAACTGCAGTTATTGTCAAGCCTATGACCGTTCCCGGACAGGACCACTCAAGCCAGGATAAAGAATTGAACTTGTTTAGGATTTGAACTTCTAGCATGTCTTGTACTATTTGGATTTATTGCATAAAACCTCAAAACTTACCAAATCAACGAGGTACACACAGCTAAACGATCAATCACCTATGTATATACCAACTACAGGGCGTTCCAAGCCAATTGACAAAATAACTCAGTGACCTGAGGCAAGTAAATAATATTGGAAAATTTTGAAATCGTAGTACTTTGGTCCATATTTTATCTACTTCAACAACTCAGAACAATATAGCATTTTCTCTCTTCAAGCTCTTTTAAGGATTTAAATAAGGCCAGACAACACATCGGTTAGTAACTTCACCGAAATTTCAATATGTTTGGCCATACTCGTGAAATTGCTGCAAGTTTTCGTGAAACCCACAACAGCCTCCAACGGCCCCGAATCAGTCCTTTGAAACTATCCTGTATCCATACATTGTCGCTATTACGCAACTAGTTTGGTGTTAGTAGAACTCACCCCAAAAAACTCAGAAGTTACCTAAATGATTTGAAGCCCACAAGTTAAGCATTAATTCAAAGACGTGAGACACAATTAAGATTATTAAAATTCACACCTTTTAGAACCATCAACCATGGCCTCTATTCTCACCTGGGTCTTTTAATAGCAGTAGCCCTTCCGACATGCCCCTGTCCGCAACGACAGTTATCCTAGAAGGGTGTTTTGCTCTAATACCAATTGCCATAACCACATTTGGGTAGAGTTCAATCGTCTTGAGTCAGTCATCTCAAAAACAAATCTCTTCGCCCCCTCAGGTCACAGAACCACAATCACTTAAGTTTAACTATGTAGAGGATTTTCAAGCCTAAACCCGCCAGTCCTACCTTAATTGTATGTTCTAAGCGTACGATAATACAATCATGGCCTCCCTTTCCTCCAACAACCAAAGAAAAATGCAAAAAATAACGAGATAAAATCTGTACTCATCTATTTTACATATAAAAAATTTCATCAAAATACCATTTATTACACACACAAAGAAAAAAAGGAAAAAAGAAAAGAGGAGATGCAGGAGCTTAAAAGGAGAACGACCATTATAGAAAGAAACCATTAAGATTGCATGTAAGACAACTCCATTCTCAAAATTTGTATGGTGATCGCAGAAAATCTTGATTCAGTAAAATGAACTTGTTAAATATCAGCTGCAGTTACATGTTCCACAAGGATGGCATGGTCAAAAGACATGCATTGACGTTTCATTTGAGAAAAGTACATCCCAAAAACATGAAAACATACGCTACCAATGACGTTAGAAGTTCAAGAGTCCAGGTGGGCTGCAACAGAAATGATGGGATCAATGGAACCAAGAAAGAACCGCATATCCAGCCGACAACAAGAGCCCCAAATCTGCCATGAATAAAACAAAAATTCACCAATAATAAACTAATACACGATTGATCTGATATTGGGGAAAAATAAGGACTTCAAAGCTCGTCTCCCACAAAACTCACCCAATAATAGCAGCTCTAGGCAAGCTCTTGGTCTTGTCGTTGAGGAAGTATATGCAAGCTGCCAAAGACAAGGCCACCTGTGCAGGGAATAATTATACATTACCAAAATTTGCCAATTTGTAATATTCCAGTTTTGAAATTAAATTGTTAGTACAGCTGTAAACATAATTACATAAGCATGATACACGCTACAAGCTGTGATGCTCGGACCCTTCTTTTTGGCTTGCATACCCGTGTCGACACGACGTGGGTAGGCGTATGAAATGCGGAACATGGCCAAGGGCGGAACCTATTAGACTGCTGCCGCCATTGTTGTAGAGCCAAAAAGTCACGTGTTGCAAGTTTAAGGAAGAAGAAGAAGGGTTTTTATACTTGGGCTGTTTTTTGTTTTAATTTTTGGGCCTTTTGGGCATTTTTTTTTTAAAAAAAAATATCCATTGTGGTTGAAGTATATTTATAGTCTTACAACCTTATTAATTGGGTTTTGGGGCCTTTTGAGCATTTATTCTTGATGATAATAAGTTGAGTTGGAAGGGGAATTGGTTGATTAAATGGATTTTCAGGATCAACTGCTGATATTGTAATTAATTATGTCAATTTTAGCTTTTATTTTAAATTTGTGCTTTGTCGTGTCAATTTTTTTTTGGGGGTCTTTTAGACTTTTATTATAAATTTCTAGTTGATTTTTAACTGATATATTTATCTTTTAACAATTTACAACTAAATTATTATTTAACTTTCCTTTTTGCATATAAAGTTTTTGGGGAAAAAAATAATAATTGAAATTTCAAAAACATCCCCACGCACCTGTGTCCGAAATTTGGACTCTTTTTAGTCATGCCCCCTTATCCTCCATTTTAAAAAATAAAGGATTCGACACTTAAATATGTACCCAATACCCGAGTCAAAGCACCATAGACTCCAAGTAACATGCACGGAAGATATTCCTAATGCTAAGAGCAAAGGCATCACCAAACATTCTAAAAGTAGATATAGAGGGACACAAAAGACCTTCGCAAATTTTTCATAGGCCCGAAAACAATAAAAAATCCTAGTCCTCCAGAAAATCACTTCCATCAAACAAAGTATAGCAGGGTTGGAACTTATGACAGATAAAATCTAATAGTTTTCTAATCATTCTAACACTTTTTAATGGGAAAATGTCCAACGAGCATATTCTCGTAGCATGTCTGAGTGGGGCTTATTTGGTGTTCTCAATCCTTTTTCTTTAAGATTTATGAAATTGCTTAATTACCAAGTTACTACTAATATAATTAAAAATATTCATTTTTAAATCACTTTTCCAAATTTACTTTTCAAGTACTATATAAGTGGTGGATTCTATTCAAATTAACACGTGTTTGCAAAAACTCGTTGCAATTGAGATAGCAACAACAGTTTTTTATTTTGTTAAATTGGGCACATAAATTTCGTGTACCTAAAAATAGTTAATTATGGAATCATAAAAGCTCGGAAGCTCCTGAATTCAGTTATCCAGTAATACACCAATATATTAGCTCTTTTGGATCTTATAAAACAATAGAAGCCTGATATTTCTTACTGTAATTTCTCTTCATTTATCTCTTATCCTGCTGATTACTAGCTTCCCTGAATCAATTCATTTCACAAAATTGATTTAGGAGTCTTATTTCTGCAATGCAGGCAATCATTTACCATTTTTTTACAATACTAACCACCTAGCAGCTTTGGGGAACACAATAAAGTAATGAATTAATCTGTATCTAAAATTTATTGTCAATTTATAGTGAATTATGTGTTCTCAAAGAATCTAACAAAAAGTTTCCTAAGACCTAAGCAACTAGCACTAAGAAATAGTTGCATCGAATGGGACTCTTAGCCAATGACAATATTCCATAAGCACATGGGCAAGCACCCCTGAGGAATTGGTTCGAGAGGAAATTGAATAATAACTTTGACATGAATCAGACATGTAAAGACAAACCTGGAAAGCAGGCCCAGCTTCAGCAGAATTCATCACACTCCAGCATGCCATAAATGCAAACAGGAACAATCTTCTTAAAATGATTACGGGTGGGGGTACTTCCACAAAACTAAGCAAGTTCTTAACCCAAGGTGGAGACTCCTCGACCTTCTTCTTTAGCTTGGTCTTCAAATTAATCTTTGTTCTTTTCCTATTCTGGAAGCTGCTCATCAGCAGTTTCTCAAAAGCAGCTTCTATTGATTCCGAACTTCTCTCATGACCAGCATACTGGCTCAACAAAAAATTCCGAGCACTCCAAACTTCTTCCTCAGAGGCATCAGTAGTTATACCCAGCCGCTTATAAGGATCCCAGACATTTACCCGGGGAAATTTTGAAATGCTACCTATAGATATTCATAAACTCAAAATAATTTTAAACCAAAACTTGCAGTACCATACCCAAATTTCACCCAAAATGATCATTATTTTGAGAAAATGGAATTTTGAATAGTATTTCTTTTTGAAGAATATGTGGTTAAAAAGTAAGAAAAAGTTTTGGATTTACGTGCAAAATATTTTATCGTATAAATATGCGGTTGAAAATGAGTACATGAATTAAATAGTTCTGAAATAATGGTTGTCGAACTGGCTCCATTTAGCCAGATAGGAAATATATGTAACTTAGGCCACAGCACTAAACCTTATTAATGGATATGGAAAATCGGTATTTAACATACCAAATTCTTGAAGATTTTACCTAATGACTACGAAGATAAAAGGCAACTAAGGTTTTATGAAACCAGTTGACACCACAAACACTGGATTTTAGATAGAAAAACAAAAACTTTTCCTTGAAAAAGGCTCTTTTTCTTACTGTCAAGTCTGACCCAAAAAAATTTATTTATTTTCTAACTTCGTTATTTACTTATTGAGTAAATGTCCTTGCAAGTAAATTATTTAAGCTTAGCCAGGCGTGCTATTAGCGCTTGAATTCTGTATGTCAAGTACATTTACCTTCATACGGAGTATTCACGGCACATCTAGGGCTCCTAAAATTAAAGCTGCACGGCGTGATTCTCTTCGAGTTACCTCGAGCTGAACTGCATCAAAAATTATTTTTTTTTAAAAGAAAAAGAATAATAATCTATGAACAAGAATATAAATCGAATTAATACAAAAAAAAAAAAGTAATTTAATTAATGTAATATAACAAAAAACTTACAGTTGATGACCAAGGAAAGAGGATGAAAGTGTAGGGTTTGAGAGAAGATTTGCCGCCATGAGCTTAAACAAAGTTTAAGCTTTCTTCGTCTATGTGATAATCACGATGACTGGGACGCCATTGAAGAGAGAGAGAGAGAGAGAGGATGAGGAGAGATAATGCAAGTCTTAAATCGGGTTATGGGTTTTGAGGGAGATGGTCCGGAATTCGAATTTGGGTTTGGATTCGTAAGATTCAAATCTGGATTGGATTCGCGTAGGCAGGCCAGTTCGAGCCCGCTAAGCTGTCCGTTAACAAGCCTGCGCCCAAATTGGTACAGTTCACGAATAGGCCCACCTTTTACTGGCAGGCGGGTCCAATCTAGAATGGCTCTGGCCCAATAATTAATTCTAGGCCCTGAATAATTTGAAAAAGAAATATGGGAAAGGAAATGTTGAAACGAAACCTAAAAGAAAGAGGGGTCAATTTGTGCCTTGGAAACAATAACGAAATTAAATTGGATTGGCTTGAGTTAACTTGATTCAAAAGGGGCCTTTATTCATTTTCTATTTTACAATTCAACTTTAGAAATTCTAAAATATCGATTAACTAAAATCGGATTGAATCGACCTGCTTCTAAGATGAACTAACAGATTGATGTCGTCTTTTTGAAAAAGTTACCAATTCGGTATAAGCATGTATCGGTAATCGAGACAAGTAGGTTCTCGCAAAGCCTTGTTAGTTTTGTTTACAAGTGGAAATGTTTAGAACAAATTATTTAGATTTGTCTTTTAGGTTTACGTTGAATTTAGATAGTTGAAGTAATAATTATTTGTTTGTCTGTATCATCGTTTGAAAGCATTCGTGTTACTGCTTTGCCCAACATAGATGTCACATGCAAATCACATAGGACAACTGCGACAAAGTACTTTGTGCTTGCTGAAACACCTCGCTAAGGCCAACAGCCTTGGAGTACTAATGCCTTGCTAGGCCAAAACCTCTTCACTAAGAGCGCAAGGTTTAGAGCGTGTCCCTAGTGGAAAAGGGCTCATATGGCTTGTCATTTGGCAAACCCCCAAGCTAGATAAGAGGAAGTCAGCCCGAACCTTCGGAGCCCTTAAAAGGGGCGAGGGAGATGGTGAGCTTGTTTCCCTTGAAGAATGCTAGAACAAGAGCGAAGGAAATTGTATGTACAATGTGCATAGCAAAATAAATAAATTATGGAAGATGTGCTGTAAAATAGAAATTAGAAGATAATAGTTGATCTTCAACATTGTGGGCTGGATTCTTCTTATTATAATAGTATTCAATCATTAGCCTACTACCTCCACTCATTATTATGATTTTTTTTTTATTGAATTTATTTTGTTAATGATTATTATAATTTCGTTAGATAACCATAGTCGTAATAATAGATCAAATACTGCATACTAAACAAATTCTAATAATTGACTTTAACTATATTAAATCAAGATTTAAATTTTTTTTTTCTATGATCACGATGTATCAAAGGTTACGAGCTTCAATTGCATGTTCATGTTTTGGTCAAACAATATCATTCCTTAAAAAATAGACACCTAGATAATTTGAACATAGACCGGTCATTTTCATTAAATATTAAATAATAAAAATATGACTTGTGAAGTGCAAAATAGTTGCAAAATTAACACTCGTCTTATCTTGATCTTCTAGAAAAGAATACAAAAGTCAAAACGGAACCTTATTTCTTAGAACGAGCAGAGGCATTCTTGAAAATCAAGAAAGTATGTTATTATTCCACATTTGACAGATAATTCTGTCTTTCAATTTCTGCAATAGTTTCTTAATTCCAAAATCATTATAATGTAGTTTGCTTCTATTTGTATCATTTGATTAACAGAACATACATTCTCAAAACGAACCATTTGACTTTCTTTAATTGCTATTTGAAGCTTATTTTAATATAGATAATCAGTCGGTTTCAAGATAGCTTATTCTGTGTACAAAGTACAAACAATAATCACTTATTTTAACCACAACATTGTTTATATCAGACACCCTAACAACCAGTTGTTTACAAAGGAAAGTCTACCAACAGAACATTCTTTGGAATCTCAGATTTGTTGGGATTTATGTTTCCATAAATCCTTAAAACTGAGGAAAAACCATAGAAGATCATCCACATAAAGCTCTTTGAATAGGTGTAAAACTAGCCGGCCACGGCCAACAAGTGTTCACAGGATCCAAACTAGGCTCTCAGAAAGAACAAAAACCAACACAGCCTTCAGGCACAACCTATGCCAAGCTGGGCAGCCACCAGGACCAAAAACGACCCATATGGGCTGCAGGCATGACCCAGCTCTCTAGTCGAACTTCACAACACTATATGAATATTTATCAACTGTGGATTGCAGAAGGATAAAAAATACATATTTATCCCATGGCATCATGTTCAATAAACACAGGCCGATGAACAAAAAAGGAAAAGAAAATAAAAATAAAGGCTTAACCTTGGGCAAATCCAGTTTCCAGTAAAAGAAAACCTATATTTGCATCCTTCTGTGTATACTGAGGATAA
The DNA here is from genome assembly GCA_903798355.1 of Fraxinus baroniana. Lineage (NCBI taxonomy): Eukaryota > Viridiplantae > Streptophyta > Magnoliopsida > Lamiales > Oleaceae > Fraxinus > Fraxinus baroniana. The sequence goes on along the minus strand of CAIGRO010233661.1, from coordinate 8,041 downwards.
GTCAAATGTCAGCATAACCCTTGAATGGCAGGGTAAGCTTCTATACATGAATTGTATCATCAACTTAAAACAAAAAACATAAATGTGATCCCGTTGCATGCAAACCTCTCCCCACTTCATTGATAATCTTCAAGAGAGCAATGTCGAAGCAAATCCTTGTCTCAAAATGACTCAGTCAACAAATGTTGTATTGATATCTATTACTCGACTGCGTGGATTCCAACCAAATACTATCGGGAAAGACGTTCAAATACCACCTCATGGATCATTTTCATCTAATCGTTGCAAACACTCCTGCGGGTTGGCATAAAAATAATCCTCTTCTTTAGGTTTATCGGGAATCACCAACCTTACTGTTGGGTTCCCCATGCGTTCAGCATGAATGTCTTTAACCGCAGCAGAAAACTCATCCCAAGTTAGGGACCCGGATTTATATTGGTCTATTAGATTGACTAAAAGCCTTCTATCCAATAAAATAGTTTTCTTGTACCCGAGATATCTGAAAGAAACACAACCAGAGAAATTTCAGATAGAAATATATAAAGAAGGTATAAATGAGAGATCTACTAAATTGGTTCTTTTTAGTCTTCAAATACGAAATTCAAAGGAATCAAATAGGAAGGAATACTCTAAATCATAAAACTATTATTAAATACACTTTAACTTGACAAATCAACTAATACAATAAGTCTGCGCTTAACGAGAATCAATTTTAGGATATGAGTTCAAACTTCCCTGTGGTCGTACTTTTTGCCCTTTTATATTTGATTAATGACTGGGAGAAAAGAGAGAATATAATGCAAATTGTTGAAATCTTCTTTCTAATTATATTCAAGGAGAGTCAAATAATCACAAAATCATTACCTTCGATGGCCTTCAACAACTTTAGCCATATTTCCATCGTAGGTAGGAACAAAGATATCACTCTTCAGTGAAACAAGATAATCGAGAGCTGCCATTTGAGACGAGTGATTTTGAAAGGACCTAAGGTCTGAAGACTCCAATAGCATCTCCTTTCGAACCTGTTATAATAAAGCAAAAGACGCATAATGAAAAACAAGACACATGTCGATTACAACAATCCTAGTTCACTCTGCTTATTTATTTACCAAGTTTGGATAAGCTACTGCAAGTCTATTCATTCTTCTTTGTCCACCATAAATTTCTCCAGCAGCAATGTAAATTTGGATATTGCAATCAATGTCCAATGCCCTTAATGTGAGAGCAGTTTCCTCAGGAGTCAAAGGACAGAGACCGTCTTTCCTTTTCAAATCAGAGTTTATGATCTTCTCTTTCCACCACGGGTAAGCATATCTGGTGAGGCGAGAGGCGAAAGCTTAGCAAAACAATAAAAAAAATATTCAATCTCTATAGACACTTGTACAATACTATTGAATCATCTTGTTTAAAAGCTTCATTTGTTAACAAGGAAGTACTTTTAATAATCTAACTAATATCTTCAATATGCCACATCATGTGCAGGCCAGATCAAAGGCCTGACAGGTGCACAATTTTTCATAATTAGGTGGTAGCACGACTTGAAGTTAGGACCTCTACATACTCTAGTACCATATTGAATCTTCTTATCTAAAAGCTTAAACTATTGAAGAGGGAACAAAGTCATGTATTTAAATTAGGTCTTCAAAAATACAAAGGAAGTAGCTAACCTCATTCTTGTCAACTCGTTCACCTCCTCCTTATTGCAGCCCTGAGTACACCCAGAAAAGGCTAACATGTCCATTTCATATCTAAGATGAAGTACCATGAAAGGACCATTTTGCCTAAGTATTTTAATTACTTTTCTGCCCAAATCTTCAATTTGAGGAGTGAATCTCAAAGCATTGAAGTTTACTCGGCAGCGAAGTCTCTGAATCTCCAAGGGCTGACCATTATTGGCAAGGCGAGCATCCGTTCTATTTAAATGGACAACTTTATATTTCTGAATCAGAGGAAGAACCTGCATGTATGATGTAACAAGAATGAAATACAATTGAAGTAGAAATCGAAATGATACGATGTTGGATACTATGAAGCTTGATCGTATTGTATACTTTTACCCTCAACCCCAAATCAACTTAATCTTCCTACTACGTAAAGGATTTATTGGGTATATAGGCGACAGTTTTGTGAGATAGATATAGACTAAGAGGTATGAGATCACCATGGGCCTTCTCCTTCATTATAGAGAAACATGCAACGGTAGATTGACGGTGATAGAACTCTGTATTTGCTCGTGTGTGTTTCTGATTTCGTTTTGCTTCATATTGATCTTATGGTTGGGATGGGTCCTCATCCATGACATGAAGCAGAAGAAATCAAAGCAACAAGATCACAAATCACCTACCTGATTTTGATAGTAAGAAATGTCCGACCAACTAATGGGGGGCATCGTGTATACCATTCCTAGCTCAACTCTCCTCTTGACTCTTGGCGGTAGCTCCTTCAATATCCGAACTTCATCTCTCAAGGATGTGATGAAATGGTCGACATCAAATATGTCTCGAAATTCACTGCAAAATCAAAGACGACAATTGTGTTACCACGGAAAAGAAACTCCATGCAACTTATGATTGAAGAATCAATTTATAATTTAAAGTTGGTATGCATGAGAAGCCAGGCATACCTAGGGTCATTCCAGAAAGAAGTCTTATCCAGTTCCGGAACTATCAACGTAACATTCAAATATCTTGCAATTGCAACCATGTCACATATCTGTAGCCAATCAAAGGAAAATTCCAGTCAACCATTTGATTTGTTTGGGAAACCTGAGGAACTCAAATATGTTCCTACGTCGTCATGTGCATATCAAACTACTAAAAACAACCCACCGCAGCGCGCATTTGGTTAAGCCCTCCGTTGCACGAAACCATCAGGTAACCATTGTTCTTGTAGACTCCTACATTCAAAACATAACATCAAAAGGACAGTTCACACCAGAATTCACGGAGTAAAAAAGTTTAACAGGAGTTTCTCCTTGAGTATCATGCAAAACAAGTTCAAACTAAAAGAATGAAATGGGGAAAACAATACAATGATAACTACTACTGCTACAAGGTAAACCTTAGTACCGAGAAATTTGACATTGGCTACACAAATTCCTTTTTGTCATTTCATTCAATCTAGGTCAATACGAGGAAATGTAATAAGCCAATTTGATAAAAGAAGAAGAAATAGTGAAAGGACTAAGGATACTATATGCAGAATCAAGTATTGCTGCGCTACAACTACACGAACATAGAAACCATCCAAAGAATTGAAGAATCTACAAGTCATTCAATATTTAAAGTGTAGCCTGTATTGAAAGAATCGATTCATGGATTTTTTAGAGAGAAACTTCATGAACCTCATAGGTATACAGAAGAGGAAAGGGATATATTTCAATTAGATTATACTTTATACTGCATAATTTCTCATTTATACATAAATTAAGATCATAATTAACTAAAAAAAAAGGTCAACACATATAATACTAAATGTAATGGCACATCCCTAGAAAAGAAATTACTTCATCACACGAACATTTATTATACACCTGCATTTTTAAGGAAGAAAAAGGATTGAAAACAAGAACAGACGTGTTACCGATTACTCTCTACTTAAAACATACAGTAACCGATATTGTTTACTTCATTAATTAAAACGTAATAACCAAGCATGAGTCCCACATTGCTAGTTGAAACACTTCAGCTTAAGTAGTTAGATAAGGTAGTTCAAAGCAGCAAAATTTGGATAACACATGTAACGACTCTGATGAAAGATAGTTCAATGTGGTGTTAGAGCAGCAAAATCAGGGATCGTTCAGCATCACACCTATAAAACAAAAACAATCCACGTACTCCACGTGTAAGGACATTGACGAAAAAAGGAATCTAGTCTGCAAGTTTGGGTGCATGTCCAAGAATTTATCTCTCTCACTAACAGCTCAAGATTTTTGATAATATGGCTCGTGGACCTTGTGAACTAATAAGGGTGAGTTTTCAACAAGTGTTTGTAATCAAGACAAGATTTTGCACAATGAATTCACATATTTCCATATACATATTCCTCGAACACTTTGAAGATTAAAAAAGTAGAGCCACTCACTCTTCGCCGGCAGAACTCTGGCCGGGAGCTCCAGCGAGGACTTAACCTCCAAGGTGGCGGCCACAGCAGAATCTCGATGAAAGCAAGAAGGCCAGCCCTTCAACACTCTTGGCCCCCACATCTCTCCCAGTGCTATCAACTGAACCAAGCAAGTACACAACAAAACCAATGTCATTGCCCTTATAATCCATATCCTCATTCTCCGCCGCGCCACCACCCCATTACTCCTCAGCTTCTCCAATCTATCCCCTCCAAACGCCGTCGTTTTCAACCCCATTACTCCACCTTCTCCCTCAATTCTACACATGTCACCGCCATACACTCAGTTCAGCAACTTTTGCACGCACTTATTGAAAACTACGTCGTTTGGTTTTGGATCGAGTACAGAGAATGAGATGAAAGACTATTCAGAGGACGATCAGCAAATGCTTTGTGGAGATCAAAAGGAAATATTCTTTTATACACGCAAACTCAAAATGGAAATTTAATTTTTCACACACACATTACCAACAGTAACAGACAAGAAAAAACCTCGATCTTACAGGATCCCGGGGCAAAAATTGAAGTTTTCGAGGTTTAAAGCGAAGAGATGAAAAGGGTTGGTCGGAGATCCAGTGGGCAGTCCAGGAAGGTAATGAAGGATTTACCGGCAGCCGTGGACACGTATATGAGATTGCGGTGGAGGGAATTGAAAGGGCGACAGAGATGAGAAGACAGAGCCCGTTGGTAGGTGCAGTTCATATGATTGATTACAGAGTTTAATCTCCTGTGACGAGCTCCATCGTATCACCGACACCATTCATCTTCTTATACAAATCAGCTCAGTCGTCAGTTTACCTCAAATTTTTGTTTTTTCAATATTTTGACATTTCATCATTCACTTTTTCCAAGCCTATCCCAATTTTTAAAACATTAACATAAAAATAATTATTTTTATTCACTAATTAGTAATTACAAATCTCATCAAGATTCTTTTTTTTTTTTTTTTCTGAGGTTAATCTTTTTAAAGGTATCTTCTTTTGCAAAATAGACAAGATCAGCCACATTAGATTAGGGCATTTAGTTATGAGTTATTTGGATTTTTCTTGCCTAAAAATTAATGCAATCAATTCTAAATATATTTTAAATAGGAAAAACAATTCTACGCTGGAAGAATAACAATATGGACACAAATCAAACTCTACCACAACCATTGTCAAAGCTTACGAACATGTTTGTTAGTGACGTATTGAAAACATAATAGATACATCTAAGAGCCCGTTTGAAACAGATTAAAATTCAATTAAAATTGAAAATATAATCGTTATTGGTCCCCGCTCGTCTAATAAAAGTCAACAATAACGACTAGTTTTTCGATTTTAATCTCTACCAAACGGGCTCTAAATATTAGATGAATTAATGGATAAAGATGAACGTAGATTCTCCTGGAATAGTCAAACTTAAAATATTAAATTGACTTTAGTATTGACACCAATAAATTATCTCATTTATAGTCTAGACTAGAATGGTTACCATTTTTTTCCCTTTAAACATAGATTTTTTGTGTGTGGACTATTATTAATTTAGTAGTTGATTGTTTCTCATGGCCACTATTGTTAATAGGGAAATGTGACATTCTTGATTCTTGACCCTACGCTTAATTCAATTAAAAAAAAAAAAAAAAAGCAAGTTAGTTTTTAACTTATAGATGTCATCCTTGTATATTCAGTTATAAAACGTTGAATTTTATTTTTAATTTGAATCAGTATCTAAAAATTTAGAATGAAACATATCTTTGATTGAATCATGTAATAATAATTTAACGAAAATTTAGACTGTTTCATCAAGTTATGTACCAATAGTTTTTTTTTTTATAATTGTGGATGTCCGAACCTGCTTGCGCACACCTCGACTAATTCCATGGGCCCTAAAGTTTACAGCAGGTACTCATCTCTGTGGCCCTGAGAGGACTCGAACTGGTGATCATTGAAGAGTAAACTCAAGGCATGATCAATTGAGCAACCCCTCATGATTAATTTATGTACCAACAGTAAAAACTAAAAAGCTAAATTCTTTGAGGCTGCCGCGTCAAGAGTTCGAATCTTGAAATATGAATTTAACCATTGGGTAAATGCAAGTGTACAAGCTGTCTTCCACCATGTACCTTTGGAGTCATAACCTGTGATTTATCTCATTCACCAAAGTTCAGGACATGACAGGTGAGAGTCCTAAAGTTGGAGTTCAACCTTTTTAAAAAGCTAAATTCAATTATTCAAGAGAGAGGGGTCTATTAAATGAATCGAATGACATTTTAACAAGGATTATACCACTTGTGCATTATGGATACCATTATGGCAGCCATAATGTACAAGTAGTATAATCCAACTTTTTTTACCCACTTTCAATGGTANCCATTATGGCATCCATAATGTACCCCAAGCATTACCCTTTTAACAAACTAATAAATTTGAGCGGTGAACCTTGTTAGGTGGTGCATGAGTACTGTGCACACCGGAGTATCCCTCCGCAGCTACTAGAATTAAATCGCGGCCAATTAAAGAACGAGGAGCCAGCTAAAGGCGGACCCACTACTATTTAAAATTTGGGTCAAATGTGGCAGTATTTAATTGGTCACTATACAACATCCTTCATATTATCGACATATATGGATTTTTATGCACAAAATTGACGTGTCGGTCATGTGATGCCGTGCCAAGAGATACCGACAATTCCTTGTTTTTTTTCACTAGGCCAAACTTTCAAATACTAGCTTTGTCCAATCTCTTTTTTTCAAATTTCATTTTCAATATAAAATTTATTTTCAACCACGAATTCACCCAATAAAATACTTTATACGTAGTCACGTAGATTCAAATTTTTTTTCAAAAAAACACTATTCCAATATTTATTAAGAAATAATTGCAGTAGCGGTACCAAACCTTTCATTTAGTAGCAGATTTTGTTCAAATCTTTCATTTGTGCCAACGACGGTACCAAACCTTTCAAAATTTCGAAACTGAAGTCCAAATGGATGGTATCTGTTAATTTGATCATTAGTTGACCAAATAATTAATTTTGACAATAATTTTGACTAATTTTAAAATATTAAAATGGTAATTTTATATTTTTTTCACTGCATATTAAAAGAGCCAAAGTAAAGACGAACACGTGTCGCCACTTCCAATCATAGTAAAAAATCCTTTTTTTTTTAATTCCCTGAAATTCGTCAAAAAATTCCACACCGTCATTCTTGCTTTTCCATCATCTCACGCAACTACCCACTCCTCCTCCATTTTTTCACGCAACCTCACATTGCAAACTTCTCCTTTCTTTCCATTTATTACAAGGCTAATAATATCACAAATAGATTTTTTGCTCGAAGAATTTGTCAACCTTGTGCAGTTGGAACTCAGTCAAGCTGTTTCTTGTACTATCTAAACATATTTACATGTTCCTGTGATTATTCCTCGGCCTTGTTATGCTTTCTGATTGGTATATAAATTCATAAATTATATTGTCGATTGTGATTTATGGGATAATCAATCAATTCATTGGTGAATAGAAGTTCTTTAATTTTTTTTGGCTCTTCTTTTTTGGGAAAATACAAATGTGTGTGTGTGTGTGTGTGAGTGCGTGTATGTATTGGAAGATAGGTGGGCATGTGAGATGCTTTTAAATTTTAATGAGGCTGATAATGACAATGGCCCCTCTTCAATTGCATTCTCTTTCCTGCATGAAAGTTACTTTAGTTGAGTGTTCCAAAGTTAAGACTTGAAAGCCCATTTGTTGTTTTATAGCGTAGAATCAAGATCAAGAAACATTATGAGACACCTCCATAGCAGTTATAGCTACAGAGCAGGAGCCATGGCTGGTGCTTTTGTGTTGCTTCTACCCTTTCTGTCTCCTAGCTTTTTCACTCCTCTGACCTATGCTTCACCTTCCATGATGTCGGTATGATTATGAATTCGTAATTTTCTTG
>CAIGRO010233655.1:0-10992 GCA_903798355.1 Fraxinus baroniana | reverse complement strand
GTCAGGAATGGTCTCCCCAAAATTATTGGAATATTGTTGTCTTCTTCTATGTCTAGAATGAGGAAATCTGTTGGGAAAATGAATTTCTCCACTTTAATCAGCATATCTTCAATAATCCCTCGTGGTTAGGTAAGGGATCTATCAGCTAGCTGCAGAGTCATCGTTGTTGCTTTAGCCTCTCCCAAACTAAGTTTTCTAAAAATAGAAAATGGCATCAAGTTAATATTCACACCGGTATTACATAAAACATTAAAACTACATGCGTTTCCAATTGAAATGGGTAAGGTGAAACTCCCTGGATCCTTGAGTTTGAGAGGCAATTTCTTTTGTAATCTTGCACTACTCTCCTCTGTTAGTGCTACAATTTCAAATTCTGAAAGCTTTTTCTTCTTTGATATCATGTCCTTCAAAAACTTTGCATAATTTGAAATTTATCATACTGCATCTATAAACTGGATATTAATGTGGAGTTTCCTTAGCACATCCAAAAACTTGTCAAACTGGTGTCTCTTAAAACCTTTGTGAGAATGGAATAAGAGGCTCGTAAGATTTGATAAGAACGGTTGCCTTAACCCGTGGTGTATCTAAACTCTCTTTAGTAGATGCATTTATCATTTGTTCAACTTGTTCTATTTGCTCATCATCTGAAGAAGGTATTGTTTCCTTACTCGCACTCAGTCGCTTGATATATAATTTCGGTAATTGCACCCCACTACTGGTGGTGATTGCCTTCACTGCTGGATCTTCAGTTCTTTTATTTCTCAACATACTAATGGCCATTACTCGCTCTTTGGGGTTAGTCTCAGTATTGCTTGACAGGGTACCCAGTGCTCTGTTTGTCATAGAAAGTGTCATCTACCCAACTTGAGTCTCCAGATTTTTAATATCACTTTGATCTCGAAGAGTTGTTTCGGTCGTCCTCATGAATTGATTGTTAGGTTCCATGTATTGATTTGTTTTCTCCATAAATTTATCGAACATCTCTTCCAGTTGAAATTTCTTCTCCTGCTGCTGAAACTGATCTTGCTGCCTATTCTGATTAGCCACGAGGCATTTGGGTATTTTCTCCAACCTGAGTTGTCAGTATCTGAACCACTTGTTCCATGCCTTGTGCCAGAATAAGACAATTTACTGTATTATGATCTACTCAACACTCCTCAAAACTTGGCTTTTCGGCTTGTGCAACGTTAGCTGTTTGCGTTATGCTTTCCACCTTATGAAATAATGAGTGTATCTTCGCAGATAAAGCTGAGTAAGCATCCCCCTCGTATACACTTGACGCTTTCCTTTGAACAACACGTTTAGAAGCCCAATTTCTGAATGTAGTTGCCACCATTCGAATAATTTCAATGCGTAATCATTTTTTTGTTGATAAGGAGCCATTGGATGAAGAATCCACCATACTTTTGAACGATGGAAGCAATCCCGCATAGAAATATTGGACCTGGAGTCCTTTGCTAATACTGTGATGAGGACACTTCCATAGCATATTCTTAAATCGATTCCAAGCTTCATCAAAAGATTCTGATTCATTTTGGCGAAAAACAGATATGACATGTTTCAGTTTCGCTATCTTGGTCAGTGGAAAATACTGTGCAGAATTTTTGAGCTAGGCCATTCCATGTGTTGATGTAGCAATAGGTTAAGAGTAACCACTCCAGTGCTTTATCACATAATGTGTGTTGGGAACAGTCGTAGTCTAATAACATCATCTGAAATACCCTAATATCAAAAATGTTGACATATCTCCAAGAATCGGGAGACATATGTATGAGGATTTTCTTCAGCTCTACCATAAAACTGATGTCCATTCTGGAAAAATGTATAACATTGGTCTTCAGCTAGAAATTAGGCATCCCAAACGGAGGGTAGACGATGCCAAATTGACACTGAATGTCTGTGGTATCATGAAATCCCCAACCAGCATGTTTCCCTCATCAACAATTTCATCTTCATTGACTTGAATCACGTGTTCATTTTGCTCGTTAGCCATCTGTACTTGCTGTTTTTGGTCTTTTTGTTGTGCTGCTCTGGCTTCCCTTAGCCCACGATGAAAGTTACGTTCGATTTATGTATCAGCTGGACTCAATTCACCGTCAAGCGACCTTCGCATACAATCTCTAAAAGAGAAATAATATTAGCACTTAGATACTAAAGTGAAGTGAAATAAAAAAAAATGTTCGAATTAATGTTGAGGTAAATAAAATCAAACTAAACTCAATGCCCATTAAGTGGCGCCAAAAACTTGTTCACGAAATTATGTTTGTTTGTTTTAAAACCACCGTAAGTGTACAATTTGTTAACAAGTAGTAAAATGGATTTTGAGTCCAAGTATCATTCCCACAAAAATTTATTAGTTCTAATTCTAATTATCTTGACCTTAACCAAAACAATAAAGATGAGAATGTTCGTTTTGATGAGATTATAACTAAATTAATGTTAATTATGCAAGTACGAATGAATTAACCAACTAAATGCAAATTGGCGATGAATGTGATTTGATGTGTTTTCTAATATGACTACTTACATGATTCTAGTGAAATCCCTATATAATAATCATTTTAAGCCTAGTTTTACACTTTGACACACGATTGAAAATATTGAAAAATCAATGCTCCTAAACTATTCAACACTCTCTCTCGAGCAATGCCAAACCTATTCTTATGTATGACCCAACTATATTTCTATGATGAATGCAAATATATAAGAATGCATGAGTTCTATGAACACTTAAAAATTCACATAAGACATAACGGTATATTTCTATCCCCTATCGGACCCTACGATGATTTATATAGGTTGAAATTATTTCCTTTCTCTCACATGCATGAAATAAATCACCAAACTCGCATAATAAATAAATCACCAAACTCACATCATTATCATGCACTATAATTATGGAGAAAATAAGATCATATAAATCTTTTAAATATTCAAAAACATGTTTTTTATGTCAAAAATGTAAATCTAAGAATTAAAAATCATATTACAAAGTTCATCGTTCTCCTAGCACAAATAAATCTAGCCTAGCATGGTGAGAAGAAGAAAATCAGAAAAACAATGAAGAAACGACGTCACCAATTGAATTCTTGAATTTAATCTTCACGTCGTGATGTTGTTCTTCTTTGCGTTCTTGTCTTTTTTTTCTCTCTAAAAACATTGATAAAACTCCTCCCCCTCACTTTTGGATGTCTGGGCTAGTGCCCAATATAAAATGTACAATCGCCCATGCTTAAAAAATAACTAGTGTTGATGGCCGAGCGGTCGCCCGACCAATATAACTGGGTGACTACCTAATTATAAAACTTTCGTGAATTTTTTTTCAAGCCATTTTGTTCATTATTTCTTCCATCTTGGTCCTCCACAATAAATTACTTCAGTTTTAGTGCTTCAACTTTTACTCAAATGCATATTAGTCCTCAAACTTTCATCAGTTGGCCGATTTATCCTTCTTTCTTTTCCAATTGCTTAGAAACAGGTCAAAAACTGAAGTAAGATAAAAATAACCAAAGTTAAGTAAAATGTAATAATAAAACGACACAAAAACTTAGTAATATAGCCTCGAATAAGTGCACAAAAATACACTTATCTGGGAAACTCCAACTGGATAAAAATTTCGGGCACTTTGTTAGTCAACAATCCACCATAAACGAATTAGACTTACAGTCTGTTAGACTCGACTACCACTAGTACTTTCTGACCTCTTGATCGTAATTCCCACAGCTCTCCTGGATTTCATGCTCCTGCACCAACTCCCAGTAGTTATTTTCAAAGCCCTCTTGGATTGTGTGATCCTGCAGTAACTCCCGGCTTTATGAATTTGTCTATCTCCTGTAGATCAATGAAGAACTCCACGTTCTTCAACAACTGGAACTCCAGTCACTTTTCCTTGATTTTCAGAACTTTGACATGTGTAGGAAGCAGCAGTTTAGTATTTGGATTATGGATTTGATGTATTTCACCACCAACAATAAATCAAGTATGAAGGTTGAAAGCTAATTTTATGAAGAGAATATGAAGAATATATGTTTACACAATGATCAACCTTAGAATTTATGTTCAGAGAAGTTTGGTATTTATAGTTTTGGTTTTGGGGTTGCCGATATGTAGGACGATTGACCCTACATTGTTTAGTAGATCTTGATCCTGAGGCATACCTGACCTTTGGTTCAGGATAAATAGTATTCTGAGCTTTGTTAGTGATCGGGACGAACGTAGTCTTGGATGTACTAGCAGTAGAATCACCATTATGAACGTAACCCAGATCATTTATATTTCCAGTAGCATGTTCATCCCCCAATAGATTATCCAGCTTCTGTGAACCACTCATGAATGATTGGAGTTGAGTGTTATATTTTTCAAGTTCACTTGTTAAGGATTTAACTTTTACTTCCAAGTTCTCATTAACAAGTTTTGAGTCCTGAAGATCACCTAAGATTTTTTCTTTTTCTCTTTGCAGATCATTAACCTTTTTAGAACAACTTTATTGACCCTTTTTTTTTTTTTATCATGAGACTCTTCTCAAACAATTCACGATAAGATTCGTGAATATCTGGTTCATCCTCCAACTCTTCCTTGAATATTTCACTCCGTTCATCACCTTTAGCCTTACCAATCTCCTTCTAAGACTCTATTGTAGCAATAGAAGTAAAGGCCATGAAATTCTGTTCATTTTCACCACCAGATGTATCACTATGAGCACTAGAATCTGATTCCTCATCGCTCAAAGTCACTGCTAATGACTTACATCTTTCTTTAGTTGCACTTCTTTTCATATTAGGACATTCATTCCTATAGTGACCATAACCCTGACACTCTGAATAGAATGATTTTTCTTAGCGGGGGTCCTAGAGTTATTTCTCTTACATCTATCTTTCGAGACTTTGTTAAGGACTTCATTTTTTTCGTTCTTGAGGCTTCCTCCTATTCCTCACCTTCTAAATTTTTTTAACGAAATAAGCTATTTCGTCATCCCTAAGCGTCTCAGGATCAGTAGACTCACTTTCTTCTTCTCTAATAGTTTTCATGGAAATGGATTTAACCTTTTTAGGTTGAGAAACAGTGAATTCATAAGTTTGAAGGGATCCTACGAGTTCTTTAATTTTTACTGCATCTAGTTCCTTACTTTCTTCAATAGCGGTGACTTTAGGCTTAAACATTTTAGGTAGGGATCTAAAGACTTTTCTAACAGTCTCGGACTCGGGGATCCTTTCACTTAGGTTGAAACTTGAGTTGACTATGTCATTAATCTTAGCATAGAAGTCATCAAATGATTCATCGTCCGACATCCTAATTTCTTCAAACCTAGAGGTTTACATCTGCAGTTTAGAATTTTTCACAATTTTAGTTCTCTCATGTGTGGTTTATAAAATATCACAAACTTCTTTAGCGGTTCCATACATCGACACTCTCCTAAACTCTTCTGCAGACATAACCATGAGTATGACGTGTAAGGCTTTGTTATTCCAATTACACTCATCTAAGTTCGTTTTAGTCCACAATGAAATATCAGTAGGTTTGACTACACCAGTAACAACAATAGTTGAAGATGGAGTCCACCTAGTTTGAACGCTCATCTAAAGTTTTAAAGAAAGCTCTCATTCGAACTTTTCAATAAGCATAACTGCTTCCATCAAAGAACGAATGTACGAACAAATACTGACTTGTCTAGAAATTAATAAGGGTTAGGAATGGAATTAAGACTCTGATACCAATTGAAAGTTGCGTTATTCGACCCTAACAATAACCGGAAGGGGAAGAATAGGTAATAATGCAGAATTAAAATAATTCAAGGATTAAATAGCAACAAGTCACTAATTTAATTGTTATTCTAGATGGTTAACCATGCAAATCAGTTTTTTCTATATTTAAATACCGTAAATAAAGTAAGAAATACAAGAATGATCACGAACAAACCCAACTGGATAAAAACTTCGGGCACTTTGCAGTTAACAATCCACAATAAACGATTCTTTAATTTACAGTCTACCAGACTAGACGACGACGACACACTATCTGATCTTCTGACTACAATTCCTATAGCTCTCCTAGATTATGTACTTCTACACCAATTCCTAGTTGTAATTTTCAAAGCTCTACTGGATTCTGCTATCCTGTAGCAACTTCTAACTTTGTGGAATCATCTACCTCATGTAGATGCACGAAGAACACCGCGTTCTTCACCAACTGGAACTCCAGTCACATTTCCTTAATCTTCAACAACTCTGACAGATATGGAGGAAAAAGTAGTTTGGTATTTGGATTGTGTATCTGATGTTTGTCACAGCAAAAGCCAATTATAGGATGAAGGTTGAAATCAAATATATGAAAAATATCTCATAGCATAAGTTTCTCTCAATGTTCAACCTTGTAAAATATGTTCTGTGGCTTTAGAGTATTTAGAGGTAAGCTAAGGAATGATTGGGTCGGGCAAAAAGCCTTTAAAAAACGAATAAAAAGATTTTCTGGACAACACTGTCGCTTAAGCGAGGGCTCAACAATAGTCGAGAGACAGTTTGTCACTCGAGCAAAGGAAGGCGACAGGCTAATGATGAAGTTTCTGTTTTTGAAGCTTGAGCCAAGCATTGGCGACATTCTAGCGAAAATCCGCACCGTTTGTTTCCTTCTTTTTCCATTCTCGAACCCTAGACCTAAAAACCATACTTTTGACAAACTGTACATTACACCTTGATTTTTTACAACATATCAAACTTAGCCCTTTTGTTCATAGAATAGCCAATTACATAACTTCAAATACCTAACAATCACAATCAAATGCATATGATTATCCGTAAAGATCAAGCTAATAAATATGGAATAAGCAATATGATATATTGCTATTTTTTTCCTCTTAAATGGCGTTTGTTAGAAAAAAAATGCTTGTAAGATTGTTTTTGTATTTCTTTTTTAGATTTCCTAAGATTCAATTTTCATTTACAAAGACTACCTATTTATAGCGTTTTGGTAGATGTGTTGTCCGTCGTATTAAAATCATGTAACCTCATCTCCTTGTCTAAGGCTTCACATCACTGTCTGTCATACAATAAATACATTGACAATGGATCAGCCACCATATACGTTAGGCGACACACCTGACATTTTTTATTACAAATGTTACATCAATCATTCCTAAATATTGTCTACAAATCTTGTAAGAGATGACTTCAGTTTTCGGAGATTCGAATGAACTAAGACCTCGGTTGGAGGAAGCTTTGTATTGATCCTGTATGTGAAGAGCTTTGTCTTCTTCTATGACTTATTTAGGTAGCACTTCGACTTAATAGGAAGTGCTTTGGATTTACGTGATTCGGCCATTTAGGCAGTGCTTCGAGACAATAGTTTCAGCCATTCATTTGATCTCTTTACATTTGACCAGTTGACTCTTTGTTGACTTTTTTTCCCGCGTGAATTGCTACGTGGCATTTTGACTTAAGCATCGACGACGAGGCGTAACATATACAACCAGTTAAGCACCATAATACAAGAAAACATATTAAATTGATACAATATCACTAGAAATAAAGTGAAGAAGAAAGATGAGAAACAATCTTGAATCTTGAGTTCCTTCTAGGGTTCTTGATCAATCTTCATGATATCTTCTTCTACTCCTCCTCCTCATCCTTCTTCTTCAACTCCAAATTATAATGTATGAAAATACTTAGAAATATGTGTTTTGTATCATCATTTCTTCAAAGCTTTGCAAATAATATGTTGATGGTTCCTTTTTTACTCTCTCTTTGTTAGAATTATGTATATTGTCCCAAGAGCCTCCTTAGCTTCCTCCCATTTTAAACTATAGATGAAGAGTTGTGTTTATAGCCCAATTATTAGGTAAAAGATCATACCCTAATTGCTTTTCAAGAAGATGTTGAATTGTAGTATAGAGCTCTTGAAGCTATACAAACTAATATTTGTTGCCTGGTAATAGCAAGGCACAAGATTTTACTCTTGTTGCACTTTGGTCTTTGAATTTTTTTTAAACTCGAGTTCCTTCCTATTTGCACATTGGGTCTCTCATCTTTAAATCATTACATCATTCATAATTGATCCAATGCAACTTTTAAAGTTTGCAATTTAGTCCTCAAACTTTTTGAACTGTGGATTTAGCTTCTAAAACTTGCGAATCACTTTCGATTGCCATCTTAATTCTTCATGGTTATCACATGCAGCTTGTTTGATCATTAACTGCTCCAAACTAACTTCAATTTAAATTCTAATGCATTTTTCACGCTAATAGCATCCAAATGCTTTTATGTTGGAATTTACCTAGAATTAACATAGTTGTTACTAAATCATGTAGATATTCACTCAATTAGAAATAAATAATCGAGTATAAAATTATGAATAAGTGCATAGAATATATTTACTCTATGGAATTGGAACTAGATGAGTTGTGGTAGTGGTGCCAGGTTTTTGGCGTGAAGGTGGTGGCAATTGGTTATGGGTGTAGGTTTTTTCCGATGGTTCATTTTTTGATTTGTGTATGGTGTTTTAGGCATATGGTTTTTGAAGTTGTGCTTTTAGGTCGATAACTGTGTAGCTCGATCTAGTGCTTGGTTGTAGTGCTTGTGTTCGGAGAAAATGGTGGCAATTTGCCGAAGATGAGCTCGGTGGTTTTTTGGTAGCAATGGTGTACGGTGGTGGTGGTGGTATGTTTTAAAAGTTTCGCCATATTTTCAATATTTTTTAAAATGGCCTTTTTCAAAATGCACATTTACATGTGACTACATTTTCAATTATCCTATATTGTAATTTCCATAAATTTAATTTCGATTCTTTAGTTTTTCTTCATCAATCCAATGGCAAGAGACTCCATTGAACACTAACATTAAAAGCACCACCTAAGTTTGATTTTTCCGAAAAAAGGTGTCTGAATTTTTCACTTTGTCAAAGTTTGACAAGCTTCCAATGATATACCCACTGTGGTATATTCACTATACCAAAAAAAGCTTTTGCAGGGCCAAAAAATGCTGCAAAAGACTTTTTGCAGCGTTTTTTCAAGTGTTACGGGGGTCGGTGTTGCCGTTGAGGGAAGACATTTTGTAGCGTTTATTCACCATTGCAAAAAAGTCTTTTGCAGCGTTTTTTCAACGTTACCGTAGACCTTCTTTTGTAGCGTTTTTTGAACGTTGCGATAGACCCCCTTTTGCAGCATTTTTTAAACGTTGTTGTAGACCTTTTTGCAACGTTGCCGTAGACGTCTTTATATATATATATATATATATATATATGGTTATATATGGTAATTGACTACCAAAATTGAAAATGATACTTTGTAAGCAAATTTTGAAATTGCATAAAAATTGATAATTTCATTACAAGATCTTTCCAAGCAAGTGCATTCAAGAGTATATTATGGTAATTGACCCACAAAATTGAAAATGACACTGAACAATTTTTGAAATTGCATAAAAATTGATAATTTCATTACAAATTTTTGAATCAATACAACATTAAAATGTGATACAACACAACCTATCTAAAATGTACGAATTAAAGAGTTCGTGTTACATCCTCTATAAAGCTCGAAATTACAATAAACTATCCAAACTACAAATTGCACAGAAACAATAACACAAATACAAAATCAGCCTTTCATCTTTCTCTTCCTGAAGGGTATCATCCATTCTTGATCTCTTCCTTGCATGTTCCCTTTCTAGTCTTACCTGCTGTCTTTTATTTTATATTTCATGTGTAGTTCTCTTTCTACAGAATCCCAAATTGCTTTCTGGGCTTCAAGTCTAGCCAAGAGGGCACTAGTTGCTGCTTGATTCAGCCTCACTTGTTCTTTATAGACAACACTCCTGCAAAGAAAAAAAAATAAAGAAACAGGTACACAATCCATCCAATGAACTGTCTATAAACACAAATAACAACATGTTTCAACATAGATAAAACATCTGAATATAATGGAATGGATCAAACAAAGTGAAAATATTGTTTGATAGCTTCCATGTGTGTGAAAACACTAGGGGGATCCAATGAAATATATCAACTCTTCAGACTTACCTAATGGTCTTGAAAAATAGTTGGAACATCTCACCAATTAGTGCATCACACTCGATGTCGACCATCATTAGGCATGACCTCACACTGGCCACGGTTTGAAGAATTTGCAAGGCTCTCTCATAAGTACGACCAAACTCACAGGACAATTTCTCAAATGCAACCATAAACAATCCAAAAATTCCTGTCATCAACAACCTTAGACCAGTTAGTAAATGTGCACATACCTTAGATGTGGAAAGAACATACATACATACATACATACATACATATAGAGAGAGAGAGAGAGAGAGAGAGAGATCTCTAATTTGAAATTATATAATTTGCAAAAGGAACAAGAATAAATGGATTCTGACAACCTTCATGCAATCATCACTATAAGGGAATTCTAGAGTTACTTGGTAAATGATGACCAACTCGTATGCTCTCAACTTAAAAACAAACAACCTCCAATTAACTGGCTGCCATGTTCCTGCTTGCCTTCTTGGTCATCCTTTTGTGATATAAAAATCCTTCTCATGAAAGAAAGTGTTCCCCAAATTCTGTAATTCTGCAATCATGATTGAACTGCCATAGATTGAAACTCACTCGGCATAATTGTGACGTTATCCAATTTCACAAATAAAGATAAGACTGAGAAGCACGATTTCATGAAAACAAAACTCTATAAATTTTATTTTCTCAAAAGGCGTTGCTAGTTTACCAGGGTCTTTCACTCCTTCAACCTTTCCCAAGGCTGTGGCCAGCAAAAAAATCTGCTTATTTGACAGTTGCAAGATTAGGAACACTTTCTTTGGCAACATCAATACCCCATTCCTTCGATCTCAAACAAATTAACATTACCTTGAGAAAAAGAGGAGTTAATATGCATGTGATCTGCAACTTGAATGTGAAATAGAGGACATCATAGAGAGTAAAATGATAGAAACTCCCATTACAACCATGTTGATGTTGGGAATCTACTTATACATGCACAGCGGAATAAAA
>CAIGRO010233651.1:0-23375 GCA_903798355.1 Fraxinus baroniana | reverse complement strand
GCTAATTTATTTTTATTATTATTTAATTATAATTTTGAAAGTAAGGAATGATGAAAAAAGATTTTCCGTTAAAACAAGAAATTCCGTTAGTTTTTCCGTTAAATCAAAAAATTCTATTAGATAAACACTTTTTATATATAGAAAGAAATTAATGAAATGTGTAGTTGAAATTTTTTTGAATCTCATTAAATGTATGATTAAAATTAATTATTAACTGAAGATTTTAATTGGATTTTAATCCAAACCAAACAATGGCATAATTGAATATAAAGCTCATTTTTGGTATATATTAAACTTTTCATTTTCATTCTTCTACTTATTTTCAATCACACATTTTTCAATAAAATAATATTTTCCATTACATCAATAATTTTTCATTCTCTTTTAACCACGCATTCTCCATCAATTTACTATTTCAGAATATATTTTTCCAAAATAACGTGGTTCAAACACACCCTAAGTATGGGAAAAAAAAAAAAGAGTTTATACTCTGATTCCATTTTTTTAAAATACTTTTTTTTTTCTTCTTTTCAATCAAACATTTTCAATAAAATAATATGACACCCATCCCAAAAAAAAAAAAAATCTTCATTTTTAATCATACATTCGCCATTAATCTACAATTTCAGAATGTATCCTGCATTTAAAAAAAAAAGGGGCTCAAGACTAAACCTAAAGAAGTAATAGATTATACGGCTTTTTCTATACTATTCCAATCAAAATTTTAATCAATACTTTAAAAATTGAAACAAACATCGATCTAAAAAGGCATAAGAGTCGAGGATCAAAATATCAAAGCCATGAAAAAAAAAATTGAACTTGGTGAACTCTTTTGTTCTTTCATTAAGTCGAATTATAAAATAAGTGACGTTCAATTCAATTTTTCAAAAAAAAAAAAAATTAACACAACTTCTCACCACTAAATAAAATATATATGTTTTATAAGTTAAAGTAGTGAGTACTTATCAATATTTTCTATTTTAAATAATTTTTTGTTCATTATGCGACATGGCATACAAAGTTTTTGTTTGGTATGGATTAAAATTTTCATAAAAATTTAAGTCAAAATTAATAATTGATTTTAATCATATATATTATAATTATTTATCAAAAATTACTAAAAAAAATTAATTTTTAACTACCCCAAACATCGACAAAATAAGTAATGCAAATTGAGTCATGTTTCACTACCAGGTAGGGGTTCACCGACTACTCACAAATAGGGGGTGGTTTTTTTTTTTTTTTTTAATTCCTCATGCGAGAGAGGCTGCTTTGCCAGGCCTGACAAAACAGCCTAATTCGTGCAAATTAGGCAATGGTCAAAAGGTTTCTCAGTGGATTGATATCCTCGTGAGGTGACTAACAAGACTATGCTTTGGAAAATATGGAGCATTAGCTCAATTTAGGGTGTGCTTGAGTCACATTATTTTGAAAAACTATACTCTGAAATAATAGATTGATGAAAAATGTGTGGTTGAAAAATAAGAAAAAGTTATAGATGTGATAAAAAATATTATTTTATCGAAGAATGTATGGTTATAAATGAGTAGAAAAATGATAATAAAAATTTTAATGTATACCAAATAGGGGCTTATTCACTTAGTAATAGATGAGCCCAAAATCTACGTTTCTCGGGTTCACTTTTAAAAAATAAAATAAAAAAAGCAAAATGTTGGATAAATAGATTGAGGAATTTGAAACAGTTTGGATTTGTTGTAAAAATTGTAATGCTGCATTATGCTAGTGAGTTTTTGTTTCTTGTATCTCCTTCGTATAGTTTCAATCGACTTATTTTTATTTGACGGGGATGTAAATTTTACAAAACTAATTCAGAGACTAAAATAGATTAATAACGAGTGTATGAACACCGATTGAACTTCAAGCAAGTATACGTGAAATGTAACTGATAAATGTAAATATTATACTTATCTTGAATATCAAAAGTAGTATTAGAGAAAGATTATTAGAAACTTGAATTATGCTTTTCCGTTGATTATTTTTGAAGTATTGGACGATAACATATGAAAAGGAACAACAATTGAGCAAAAAAATAAAAATAAATGGACATATTTTGAAAGTTGAAGATCAAGTAGTCACGTCCGGAAGTCGAAGGATCTTAATTACAATATTTAAAGGCTCGCCCTCGACAAAAAGAGGAAATAGGGACCAAATTGCACATGTGAAATTATAAATTTTAGTAATTGTAAAGAGTATAATACTATTAAGTACCACAAGTACTTAGCACCGGTCTAAGTGGCAATTAGATGTCATTAAATTATAGGTTCATTTAAATGTAAAGTCAAGACATCTATTTAATTGCACCTATTAAGTGCCCGCACCTAAACTGGTGTTCTATAACATTATTCAATTTTATGGGCATGTTCGGTAGAGATAAAATTGAAAAATTAGTTGTTATTGTTGACTTTTATTAGACAAATGAGACTCAATAACGACTATATCTTCAATTTTAATCTCTACCGAACGGGCCTATATATCCTAATCAGGCCAAAATTATGGTTACCTATCATACTATGACTCTATCTAGACTTCAATAAAGATATATAAATAGAAATATTTCATTCAATTAAAAGGGAAGGCTAGAGACATTAGGCAAGATTATACATTCAAATGCTTTTTGAGTCCTCGTGATTTTTATTTTAATTTGGGATTTGAAGGTTAAGAACATTTTTGGTCGGGAGGTATAGATTCTTTGAATAGGTGATTGATGATCAATTGTTGAAAATTGAATGCTAGAGAACATCAATTGTTAAGGTTATTTTCTTTCATCCTTTTATTGAAGTTTGTGATGTTTTTAATTCCTTTATTTTTTTAATTCTACGATTACGAGTGGATAAATAATTGATTGTTAGAACGAATGATATAGTTTATGTTTAGTGTTTATTTCATTTAAAGGATTTTATGCAATTTTAATTACGTGTTAATTTGTTTTATTGTATGTTTAATTGACATTCAATTGCTTGATTTAATTGACATTCACTTGCGTGATCATTAATTGTTTGATTTAAGAATAACATTGAGAACGATAGGAGATATATTTATCTAGCTCGTACAATAAGTGACATAGATTTCGATAGGAGATCGTAATATGATTATAGCGTATGCAATCTTGATTGAATTCTTGCAAGTTACTACTTTTATACGTGTATGAATTTACATAGAGATATAGTAAATTTGAGTATGTGAATATGGATAGTTTTGCTCGAAAGAGGTTATTAAGTAAAATTGGTTAATTCGATTGTTAATGCATGTGCAAAAATTGTTGGATGAGTTTAGATTGAATGAATGTTAATTGATTTAAAGATCCATTTGACATGACTTTTGAAAAATTAAAATGAGCTTTTGAGACCTAAAAATTGTTTTTGGGCCCATCTAACTAGTTTTATAATAGTATTTCTTATAATTAAAAGAGTTTTTAGAAGAATTTCGTCCAACGCAACTTCCTCTAAAAATACTTCCAGAAAGAAGTTCTTTTAAAAAATAATTTTCAAACAAAATTAAGAGTGTGTTTGGTACACATAGAGAATGCATTTTTTTGAAGTGATGTATGTGGTTAAAAAAGAAGGAAAAGTTATTGATGTGATGGAAAATATTATTTTATTGAAGAATGTGTGGTTGAAAATGAGTAGAAGAATGAGAATGAAAAAATAATGTGGGACAAACAGGGCCTAAATATATCTTTATTCAAAAGTTCTTTCACAAGAAGTAAGAATAAAAGTCATGCCAAACGAAATTAAGTGAAATCGGAATTCCTAACCTTATAATCCCAAAAGCTCCCCACAAATTTGCAAATAATAGATAGATTTAAATTATTTTAGTATAATTTAATGAAAATCCTAACTCTTTACATGATAGTTGGGTCACCACATTAATATAGAATGACGTTAAATCTAGCATAAAAATTGATTAGTCTGTGATGATATCAGGACTTATAATTCACTTTTAATGAACAGTGCTAGGTATGTAAAACGAAATCACACGATCGACAACTAATGATTTTTGACATAAACTTGGACCTCTCTTCCAAGCTCATGTGCAACAATTAGCTTCTCAATTCCTTGTCTCACGGTCTTAGTTTAGTTAGCTTCACTCGATCAAAAGTACTGGTAACTGTACTAGGTGAAACGCTAGAAAATATGACGAAACGGTACTGATAAAAAAAAAAAAAAAACCAACAAACGAACTAAAGGACATCTAGATGAAGAATATGCAACTTTTGCATTGAAGATCTCTAAACAATTACAGTGTGCTTACAAGACTCAACCCACAATTAATAGTTCTCAATTTGCTTTACTACTTGTGAAGCCTTAGTCATTTACTCTTTCACAAATGATGTCAATTATATGATTGATGTATATCATCTTAGACCTTAATATGATATTTCATGGGATCATCGTAACAATGACGACTTTACTTTCTATACAACTTTTTACTCTCTCTATATGGAATGTCTTGGATACAAGATCTCTCTATAGTATTTAAAGTTCATATGATTTCTAAATTCGTTCGCAATCCTCAACATATTTTTAGAATTTATAAAGTTCATCTTCTATTTTTAGAGAATTAGAGATTCAAATACGACAAGTTGACGTAATTTTCAGGATATGAATTCACTAATTGCCATGGTTATGGGAAATTGGAAAAGATGGGGGGCTAGAAGTGGGTTTTTGTGGTAGGGACATTGGAGATTATGGTGGCTGGGGCTAGGTTTTTTTTTTTTTTTTTCTTAATTAGTTTTAAAGCAAAGTAAAGATAGCCTAATTTGCCCCACCTTTGTTTTAATGTATGTATGTACTTGTAGAGTATGTGAGCATTTGGTGGCAAATCAGATGAATTTCATCCATTGGGAATATATGCACGCGAAAATGAAGTTTGAGAATGTATATATGTTAGAAATTTTTTTTCGAGAGTAAATGTATTGTATTTTATAAAGTTCGGAGACTCCAACTCCAAATTTCTTGAATTTTATTTAACAAAAATGTGTTAAATCATAATAGAAAACGGGACCAAACTTCATTTGAAAAAAAAAAGGCCCAATGACCACATTCAAAACCCTCCTCCTAATTAACCAAAACTCTTAACCATTTACTCCTCTACTACATTCTCACGAGTACAAAATAGTGAGGTCTAGAAAAGTCATTATGCTCTCCCTCGCCACATACTAGCTTCACGGTTAATGAACACCAAGAAATGATTTAAAAGTTCTAGTTCGCGTTGCACATTTTTGAAAGAATTGAGATCTCCTTTGAAATATTCCCATATTAAATTTCACTAAACCATTATAACATACACGCAACATATAAAAAAGAAAAACACACCTCAATATTTTATAGAATTCTCTCTATAAATTCAACTATCATAAGCTAGTAGAGATTACGTGCATATATAAAGATTGTGTGTCTATATGTAGATAAACTGACAAGCTTGTTTGTGTTAAGAGACGAGAGTTTGCACTTTGCAGCTTATATATGAAAGGGAAAGTAGGTGATATGTCCAAGTTGCCCTTGGATTAGGAGTCTAGTTACTCTAGAATTATGATAGAACAATTTTAAGCAACAAGGAGTTCATAAATACGAACATATCCAATAATTCGGGTTTTTAAATGAACTTTTTTGTGGATAGGTGTGTTAATTTATTCACGGTGTATAATTTGTTTGGCACTACTAGTAAAAATATATGATTTATCTATACATCTTGTAAAACTCAGAATGTTTTTTTTTTTTTCACTTATTATTCACATATTCTGTAAGGTTCATAACTTATATACACTTGATGTGTTATGTTTACATATGTATATGATTTGTACGCTTTATAGTATTTATATATTGATTATTTTTTAAAAATATTAATAAACGATATCACTATTGAGCTCGTTGACGATCGACGGCCAACGGCTGTCCCATCTCACCGACATTCTTGAATTCGTCATGTGATACCCTTGGACTGTTTATATGTTTACCTTTTTTAAATAGATGGTGAATATTTTTTGCTATGCATTATCTAAACCATTTACATGGAAACATTCTAATAATTATAATGTTGTTTCTATAACATTCTAGGTATGTTATACAATGTTATATTATTTCTACACGGACATTCCATAATACATCCTAAACTTTTGTTTGGTTTGAAAATTTTGTGAGAGAAGGTAATTTTTTTTTTTTTTTATCAAGCATACGATAATTTTATTAAAAACAAAAATCTCGTCTAGAAAACGAGAATCTATAATTTGTCGATTCGACTCAAATTTTGCCTTTGATTTCTATTATATACCCTTGACCTAACACTACTTTTACGAGTCGATATCAAAATTTTAAAATCCCTTGCGAAATAGAAATTGAGAGGTTGAGTAATTAATTAGAGTTTGAATAGGATATAGACACTTCCATTTGCCTTCCGCCAGCTGTTTATACTCTGTATTCTTTCAATGTGTTGATTCAATTTGCTCTACCGATCATAATATATTTGATATAGGTTAATATCTCTGTAAATTTTCTTTTGTAATTCATGCATGCCTTTTAATTCAGCTTATTGTTAATTATTTTAATTTTTGATATTTCTGTCTAGTTGAATCCCTGTTAGAACTTTGCACGTAAGTATATATGTGTTATTGTTAACGTGTATTCTTGTGTGAATGAATTTCGTTGTTGTAGATAGGTTTTCTTCATCCACCGTTTAAAATTCAGAGAATGATGGATGCAAAAGGGGTTTGTAAGGCGGTGACTCATCTGCCCAAGCTTGATGCTAACGGGATCAGCCACCATAATCACCGGAATGATCCTGATAAATCCAATGCTTTCATGAATGAAGCAAACGGTTTGAGTGAGGATCTTGTGGTTAATAAGGACGTTGTTGAGTTGGATTTGAGTGTTTTAACTATTTATAAGTTCACCTTTTTTAAATGGACGGTGAATATCTTTTGCTATGCATTATCTAAACCATTTACATGGAAACATTCTAATAATTATAATGTTGTTTCTATAACATTCTAGGTATGTTATACAATGTTATATTATTTCTACATGGACATTCCATAATACATCCTAAACTTTTGTTTGGTTTGAAAATTTTGATCGAGGTCCCAATTCCAAAGTTCAAGCCAAACTCGTAGATCATTATCAATGTGTAAAGCTTTAATATCTCAATTCTATGGGTCATTTGACCTGCGCTTCAGTTTTGAATTCACTTTTAATTTTTCGTTTTGAGAGTACGTTTTAAGATTACAGAAAATATATTGATTTTTCATACTGAAAAACTATTTCTCAAAACAAAAAATCAAAACACGTTTGATTTCAATTTTATAAATCGTTCTATGACATTTTATAATGAATTTGATTATCAAGTAAAATAGAATATTCACTTTACATTGTTGATGAGTTTTACAATATTTTCTTCCGACTATAAATAAAATACAAATAAATAATAAATTGACTTCACAAAAAAAATAGAAAATAAAATTTTCCACAATAACACTCTGTTGGTGCTATTTGCGTCAATCATAAAGGCCCATCATAAATAATACGATTATATTAGATAAAAGGCCAAGTCAACTTTAAAACCCTAGCCCTCTTAATGCTCTAACCAAACCCTACATCATATCGTGGTCTCTTGCGCACCCTCCTCCTCCGCGTTCTCTCACAGATCGCCCAAAATGGTGAGCTTCACAAACTCATTCTCTGTTATATTATGCATATTTTTTTACGTATATTTCGATGATTGTATGCTGAGTATAGCTTTTAATTCCCTCACGAATTGTTAATAGCCGTTCAAGAGGTTCGTAGAGATCGGAAGGGTGGCTCTCGTCAACTACGGCAAGGACTATGGGAAGCTCGTCGTCATCGTTGATGTTATCGACCAGAACCGGGTTTGTTAAAATCTATTTTGGCCTTTTAATATTTACTGTTTATCTGCTTAAAATCAATTTTGTTCTTTTTCTTTGTATAGTTCTATAACAATTTGTCAAGGAATAGAACTTTATGATTTCTCATTTTCTGTACCTTTTTATTACTTTCTGTATCGAGTCTTGAATTGATATTTACTCCTGCGTTTTTCCAATTACTGCCCAGGTTTGGGGAAATCTTATTCGTGTATTTTTAATCTCTAGGGTAATGAAGTTTATTGTGCTCGTAAATTGATTTTATTTGGGGCTTTTGATCTTCCTTTTTATCTTCAAGGGAATATAAACCACTTAATTGGCCTGTTGAGTGCTGACAGACAACAAGTGTAATGGGATTTGATTTATTAGCCTAAGCCTCGAATATATGAACTTTCTCGAACAATTTCAATTAACTTATGTGTCACACTCCCAATATTGTAGTAGCACAATTTTCCTTAATATACTTCAATAGTTGGTTAACAGTCCATTCTGAGGCTTTGTTTAAAATATATCACAAGTGAGGTTCTTGTGATTGATCATGGGTCCATCATTAGAGCCTATTTGTCTAAGCTAAAAGTTACTTAATTTGTCAAATTGTGCTTGGTATGCTTTTACAAGCATCTCAAGCACTCCCAAACGTGCTCACGATTTTCAAAGTTGCTTTTTCGCTAACAAAATTTACTTTTCCAATAAGTAACACACATTCCAGGTAGCTTCCTTTTTCGTCTTTTCCAGTAGGCTATATTTAATCTTCTTAAATATTAATGTGATCTTGGAACTTAACTATGCGAAATTTTTATTTGAATTGCCGTCTGATTTACCAGTAGTTAGAATGTAATAATAGGTAGTTTAGTTCATGTTAAAGAAATTAAGTGAAAGTTCCGACTTTGAATCTGTTCATCGAACTATTTGTGAATTGGCAGGCTCTTGTTGATGCCCCTGACATGGTGCGGAGCCAAATGAATTTTAAGAGGCTGCAACTTACTGACATCAAGATTGATATCAAAAGGGTTCCAAAGAAGAAGACTCTTATTGCTGCAATGGAGGCTGCTGGTTAGTATTGAGATTTTAGAAAACCTTGCACACACTGATTATTTGACATCATGATATTGAAAATTTACGACTCCTGTGGCAGATGTGAAAAACAAGTGGGAGAACAGTTCATGGGGAAGGAAGCTGATTGTGCAGAAGAGAAGAGCCTCATTGAATGATTTCGATAGGTTCAAGCTAATGTTGGCTAAAATCAAGGTATGTTACGACTCATGGTAGATTATATTGATTTTCATGCACGCTTTCATGTGGAGGAGGATTTTGCCTTTTTATGCTCTCCATAAACAATAAATGGCTTGTTTGATGTAGATTTCTTGATAATAGATTAATAGCTCTCTTCTCATCAACTACACTTTTTCCAATAAAATAATATTATACATAAACCCAAAACAATTTCTTCTCTTCTAACCACACATTCTGTAAAAAAAAAAAAATTATTATTCAAAAAATTATAGATGGTGTTTGGCATCCATTTTAGTGGAAAAATGTGTTTTTGAATAGTGATTGATGGAAGAATGTGAGGTTAGAAAGTAAGGAGAACTTTAGGTTTATGTGTAATATTATTTTATTGATAGAATGCGTGGTTGAAATGAAGAAAGAGAAAAAGTATGAGAATGAGAATGAAAAAAAAATGGATGCCAAATGAGGGCATAATATTTCAAATAATGGCAAATAATGGGGGCCAAACAAGGACTAGATATTGTGAAAAGTGATTTTTTTTTAAAAAATATGAGTGGGGTTCAAACATGCTACAATCTCTCACATTAGGGTAATTAATTAGTGGGCCGCACCCTAATGTGAGAGATTGTAAAAATTATTGGGAGAATCTGTATGGTTGAAAATGAGGTTTAAAGAATCTGTACCAAACATGGACTAAATGGATGCTTATTTTGAACGTGGAGCTTTTCTCCTTTTTGTAATTTGAAAACAAAGAAAATAACTGAAAAGTAATTTTGGTTGCCTTTGAGCTTTGCGAAATACGATTGCTCTATTCTAATTACTTAGTATGAAGTTCTAACTGCTATTATTTTGACATTGCAGAAAGCTGGTGTTGTTAGGCAGGAGCTTGCAAAGCTTAAGAAGGAGATCACTGCCTGAGAAATTTTAATTTCTTGATGTTAAGATTTTCACTTAGATTTAAAAAATTGTTTTGGTTTATTATGCAAGTTTTCTTCTACATATTGATGACTTTATGAGCACGTGAAAAATTGTACTTTTTTTTTTTTGGGGGGATCAATTCGAAATTCTAGGTGATTTTATCAAAGGGCAACAAGAACTCAAATTTCGGTTATACTTTATTTGTGATACATACTGCATTGTCTAATATTTTGTTTTTCATTCGGCATATTAATTTAATCATTATAAGTGGTGGATAAATGAGTAATATTTGTGAATTCCACAACATATGGATGAGTCTGATTTTCAGTTCTTTTTCAATATGATATGAAATTATTTCCCACTAATAAAAAGTAAAAACTATGTACAATAAGCCCAATTATTTATAGAGGGATCGACTTTAAACACTTAGGGCGTGTTCGGTAGATATTAAAATTAGATTAAATTTGAAAAATTGATCGTTATTGTTGATTTTTATTAGATGAGTAAGATTCAATAAAAATTATATTTTCAATTTTAATTTAATTTTGAGCGGTACCAAACAAGATCTTAGGGTGTGTTTGATACACCATGAATTCCATGTAGTTTTCCATTTTCCAAGTTTTGTGCTGTTTGATAGCTTATGTTTTCCTGGTAAAATGTTTTCCACTCTTTTCTAGGTACAATCATTTGATGCACAAAAGTTTGATTTTGTTTTCCCACCTATTAGGTGGGAAAATATTTTCCACCTTTTTTTTTTTATTTTTTTTTTAGCAATAGCAACAATTGGAAAATTATACCAATCAAACACAATTAATTACAATTTCCAGTAAAACAAATTCCAGGCATTTCAATTCCCAGTAAAACATTTTCTTTCCACCCATTTTCCACCCTTGCAATCAAACGGACCCTTAGTGATAAAATTAAATTATGTTAACCAAGTTTGCAATCTGCTAACTATTCGACGAAGTTACCTAAAAACTAGGTAAATTCAAATTATGTCCTTTCGTTTTGAGTGTTTAAATTTTATTCAATTGGATATACTTTATTTTATTCTAATGGGGGTAATTTCGTCTAATTTAGTTATTTGATTAAATCGATGACGTGATAATTAATAAATAATCATAATTTATTTCACTGAAATTGTAGCTATTTCATGCTAATAACTAAAGCTTAAATGTGGTGATCATCGTTTATGGATCATCGATTACAATCTGTAAGATTGGACAAAGTTACATTTTGAAATTTAATTAAAGTGTAATCATCCAATTGAAATCAAGTTAAAATGTAATTACTTGATTGTATACGATTGAACAAAATTAATATACACTTACTTGATTAACACGCTAAAGTAAATATTATATTTCTCGTGAATTGAATTTACATGTATTTTGATCATACATGTCTTTAACTATATAAAAGAGAAATTAGGATTCAGCTTCATAACAATTAGTGTGATTTTTACTCCTCGACCTTCAATAGTGATATTTTGGATCTCTATCTGATTAAATTCATGAATCTTGGTTCTTGCGTGATGGAAACAATTTAAAATCGCACTTGAAAGTCATTTTAAATGTGTAGAGTGGGGCTTCTCACATGAAATTTTAATGATCTTCTCCTCCAAATTTAAGTTCGATGAAAGTTGTGTGCGATTTAAACCTTCACATTGATTAGTTTCATTATGCAGGGAATCATATTCAAATACGTAAATAGATTGGGAACTCAAAACGTCACTTTTAAATGTAAAAGAGCCAAATCACACTTATTGAGAGGCTTATGCTTTGAAGATATGGATGCCAATGTGTTGAGTCAAGCCAACCAATGTATCCAAATTTTAGACTGGGCTCGATTGAGCTCGGACATTTTGGCACATGAGTTGAGCTTGTCTTGTTGTCCAAAAGAAAGGATGGACACTTTTTCCCGAAATCGATGGAACCGGACCAGAACCAGACAGAATCGATCGTTTGGTTTGATTCCTCTACTAAATGGGTCAATTTTGAGATTATACGTCGAGAATCGGTTAATTTCGGTCCGGTTCTTAGTATTGCCTTGAGAACGGTAGTGAATTCGATTCTCCCGAACTTTTCTTTTTGCTTGTAGCAAGATGCACTAGATATTTGAACGCTAGACCCGAAAATGATCTCAAGTTACAATTTCATTTTTTCATACGTTTCTTCTTTTTTCCTTTAATGGGTAATCAAAATTAAAATCTAAATAATTTACGAATTCATAGTTTTAATGCAACTCAACAGGAAAAAAAATGTATTTTTAGTTCAATATTTCATAATAATTCAAATATCCTGTTGAATAAAAGTAATTGGCCATCAAGAATCAAGATCTATGAAAATTACTAAAGATAATCGTGTTATTGTATATGGATTTTTGTAAGAATTATTTTTCGATCGAGATTTTATCATTTATGATGTGATCCATAATTTTTATTTATTTATTATAAAGTTGATCTTGAGCTTTGGAGTAAACTTTTGTTTGTTGTCTTGTTTAATTGATTTTTTGTATTGTTATATCACAAGACGGACAATTGATTTCACACTCTATTTTATTTTCAGTCTCACAAGTAGTTTTATACTTTGTTTTTATAATTTTTTTCAATATTGAGAATCAGATCAGACCAAATCGAAATCAGTTGGTTCAATTCCGATTCAGTTCTATAGTTGAATATAAAACCAGTTGTTCGATTTCTAATATTCTCATTGGTATTCAGTTCGGTTTGGTTCCCTTTATAATCAGACCGAACAATATCGCATCCACTATTATCCAAAAGTGGGCTCAATCTAGCTCGTGGCCCATAGCTCAATAACCCACGAGCCTGTCAATGCTTTTTGTATACATAAGAAAGAAATCAGATTTTTTTCTTAACAAATACTACAAATAAGTTATATGTACAACAAATTACAAATACAACGCGATAGAGTTACAATAAAAACTAGAGAAAATTACCCCAAACCCTACTTTTCAAGATTTACATTCAAAAATCGGGTGGAAAGTTTAATCTTTCAAAACCTAGGTGTTTTTATTAATATATTATTAAATTCAATTAATTTAAAAATCAACCCGCCCTCCCTCCACCCATCTCATTTCCCACAAACTCGTTATCTCTGTACCTCTCATCTCTCTCTCTCTCTCTCGCTGTTCTCATCTCCTCTCTACCACTCACAAATTTACTCGAGGAATGCGTCATTGCCTAGAGCTGGGTTGCCTTGAGTGTGTGTGTGTGGAGGGGGGGTGGGGGGGGGGGAACCCAAGTGGTCCGCCACCTTGGTTTGGCCGAACGACGCCTGAATTGACAGAAATCAGGTTCTATGTTCGCGAGTTTGCCCCTTCGAGAATTTCAGAATCAAATTCAGGTTGCTTGGAGTCAAATTGATGGAGACCCATTACTGGGCTAGGTGCGCCAGGTGAGGGCGAACCTAGCCCATGTGGTCCGCCTCCATGAGTGCAGCGCTGGAATTGGGGTTTTTTCGCAGGCGAAGTCGCGAGCTTTGCGATTGGGCGATTTTCTAGATTCAATTCAATTTGCTTGGGAGTTGTTAGGGATGAATTGCCATCATGGAAAGACTCGTCTAAGTGTGGGCAAGTGGCCATCAGGTGTCTCCGACCATGGGTTTCCCCGGACAGCACTATTCCGACAGTTTTTGCATTTTCAAGCAGTTTTTTTGAATGTTGATTTCTCCCTTATTTTCGGATGAAATTGAATGATGTTTGGTGGTAATAGAAGCTCATGTTATTACTCATACTGGTTTGTTATATAACCAGTTTACTCAACATTAGCTCATACTTGAAAGCCACTGTCAATTTGAGTTGAATGTGGTAGGGCGGTGCATTGGAGGTGATGGTAGTAATGATTGATGGTGTTTGTGGTGCTTGTTCATGGTGTAAGTGAATTTGTTTGTAGTGACCATTTTGTGAAATATGTGTTAACTATGATTGGTTGTGACCAATTTTGTTGTATTAATTGTGATCGATTGTGACTCGATCATATACGGTCATAATTAAGATTCAATTGGTCATGGACAGTCACGCTGAGCACAAATTTGGTCACAGTTAATCACATTAAATACAAACTTGTCACAATTAGTTACAGACAATCACAATGAACACAAATTTTTTCGATAATTTTTCAAGAGTTAGAGGCAGGGATAGGGTGGTGGTAGGTGGATCCATGGGGGGTGGGGGTGTGATTTTTATTTTTCAATTTTCTGAAAATCTTTACGTCATCGGAGCGGCCATCGAAAAAGTCGTCGGAGCAGCCACCGAAGTGATTGTCGGAACAATTGTTGGCGTGATCGTCAGAACAGTCGTCGGAGCTGATGGCTGTCTCCGGTGGAGAGGTGGAGGGAAGGTGGTGTAGTGGGGTGATAGGATATGGTAGGTGATGTGACATTGGTAGAAATAATTAATGTATATTATATTATATTTTAATATTTAATAAATTTATTTACCACCTGATTTTTGAAATATTTTAATGAGTTTGTTATTTATGAAATGTGATCTTTAAAAATAAGATTTATGTATTGGTTCCTAAAAAATAATTATTACGACGAATTTAATATTAATTTGGCAAGCCAGCTCGTGGACCCTCTAAATGTGTCGGCCTGTCTTGGCTTGTTGAGCCTAGGGACCTAGTATCACATGGACAAATTCTTGGTAAAATACTTAGCCAAATTTTCGTCTATGATGGCACTGAGGTTCCACTTAGTCAGCCCACAAATTTGCACAATGCAGACAAAAAAATAAAAATAAATGCATTAATGTAAATGAACACACAATTTACGGGTAAACACCCAACTTATTTATTACTCCACAATAATACAAGAACACGAAGGAATATTGAAGGAACACTACAACTCTCTATGTCCCATCAGTCCAAACCTTCAAAATATATAAAGCCAAAATTTGTGTGCTAACAAACACCCTTAATTACCGAAGGATAAACTTTTTCTTTTATAATCGTGGATGTCCGGACCAGCTTGAGCGTACCTCGACTAATTCTACGGGGCCCTGAAATTTACGGCAGAGTATTCAACTCAATGGCCTTGAAGGGACTCGAATTGATAACTATTGTGGAGCAAACTCAAGGTCTGATCAATTGAACAATTCCTCAAAGTTAACTGCCAAAGGATAAACCAACCCACCATGACTAAAACTGTCTCCCACAGCATTTCTCAGCAACTGTCCATACTTTCCACTTATATGGGCTACGAAAACTGCCCAACACGTGCCAAACACATGCTTGATTTGGACACTCGAATTTGTGGACTAGAGCACACTAACAACATATTGGATCCGTCCATGCTTTGCCAATTTCTGACAATCTGCAACACTTTGACACCATTCAAATAGAAGCATCACGCTCACAAATTGAAACCCACATTTTCCTTGCTCTGAAATTCGAAGTGTGCACTATCAACACACTTGTTTGCAAAATTCAGGCATGAGGGAAAGACGTGCCCATGTTATTGCGCATGTTTAAGGCTCATCTCCCTTGACTAAAATTGGGGGGTCGACCTAGCCCAATTGCCACCCCTGTTATTGCGCATGTGGCTCATCTCCCTTGACTAAAATTGGGGGGGTCAACCTAGCCCAATTGCCACCCCTAATTAAAGCCCTAATTTTTCACATAGGTAAAAGCAATTTAACCAAACTTGAGGGGGGAAATTGAAATTATTGAGATGACACGCGCCTAAGGTGGAAATATAAGATTTAAAACCTGCGAAATTCCGTGGTACCTGCTTTAGACGGTTAAACACACACACACACACACACACAAACACACACAGATATTTTTACAATATCAACTTCAAGTCTTCAACGCGTATGGAAATATACATATATATAAATACAGATTTCCATCCATTGATCCGAAGAACATCAAATCCTGGGTTTTACTCCATAATTCAACTAAAATAAAATGAATATCTTCTCCAAAAAACCTACTGCCAAAGGTTGTTCCTTATTCATTCATATCGCGAAAATTGTTTGTTTGTTTGTTTGTTTTTTTCCCCATTTTATTAGTTAAATTTTATTACTTTTTTTTCATTGATTGAATTCTCTATTTAAACTTTTATACAGCATAAAATTTTTCAATTTTGTTTTAACCAATTTGATCGTAGATGTTAAGATAAGCTCTCTGTAGATGTTAAGATAAGCTCTTTGATTAAGCTCTTTGATTACAGAGGCGCTTCGGGAGAGTAAGAGGGAAATGGCAAATGCTACAAGAGGTATATTTGTTTTTAATATTTTGTTAATTTCAGGGTTTTATTGAAAAAAATAATCTATTTATTTGATTGATTTTTCAGTTCAATTAATTTTCTGTGTCCAAACTTTTTATTAGAATTAAAGAAGGGAATTATGCTTATTTATGATTTACCTAAAAAAAGAGCCATAGTTGTGATGTACTCAAATAAGCTTGCAATAAACAAATATGAATTCTCAAAGATGTTAATATAATTCTAGGTTTTGATGCCGTAAATAATATGTACTTTTGGTAGTGTTTACAAAACCCAAGAACCAATTGTCGTAGAGCTAGTTAGAAGATGGGTTGATTAAAATTAACATGGCCTCTGGTAGTTGCTGAGGATCTCAAAGTAGTCAACGAAACAATTATAAAGACAGAAGAAGAATTCGTATATCGTACCCCAAATTTATTGGGAATAAATGCTTGTTTATTATTGTTGTTACTGGTACAGTCATTCAATTTTCAAGCAAAGTCGAATTCACTTTTCTTGAAACCCAATTTAAGGTTGATTCTGGTTTATATGTATTCTAGATAGATAGGATATGGATAGCCAAAAAATGCATGTTTCAGTCAGTTAAAAAATCACTAAATACCTTGTTAAGCTGCAATCCTAAGGTACTTTAATTTTGAAGAGTTGAAAATAATAACGACATAACTACTTTACATGCTATGTTTCCATTTTTACGTCGTAATCTGTTTTGGCACAGTTAAGATTTCAAAGAACTAATTTACGGTGGTCTCCGATTTTTGATTTAGGTGTAGAGCGGGAAATCCATGCATTGCAATTAGAGGTGTTCCCAATATCTTTCATATGTTTCTATATATGGTTTGTACAAATAAAAATAGGATCTAAAATGGGTTATTTGTGATGCAGGAAAAGAAACTTGTTACTGAGATAAAGAGAACTGCGAAAACCGGGAATGATGTATATTTTCTTGGATTCTCCTCAGCTCCAGAAGACTTGAGTTTACTGTGGCTAACCTTTCATTATTTCTGCATTTCTTAGGCAGCCACTAAAATTCTTGCGCGCCAACTAGTCAGGCTTCGACAACAAATAGCCAACTTACAAGGTAGTCGAGCTCAGATGAGAGGCATAGCGACTCACACCCAGGTAAATTGTTAAATAAATCTTCACCTGGATTTGATCTTTTGTAGCTTCAATTACCTTAGTTCATTTTGGTATGTGGGAGTTAACTAGTTTTTTGGCAGGCAATATCTGCTCATTCGTCTGTTGCTGTTGGTATGAAAGGTGCTAGCAAAGCTATGGCAGCCACGAACAAGGTTCGAACATACTTCGAATTGAAATTTATTGTTTTCATATATTTAGCTTCACGCAATATCTATTGTAATAAATAAGAAAAATATTGCAATGATTAGTTGGTTCGTGTTAAAGTAGAAATGATTATTAATCCAGACCATAGGATCATTTAATTGAAGAGCCAAGGGTCCATTATAGAAGGGAGGAGTCATTTTTCTTAGAAAAGAGGCCATAGAAGGTTGTGTCTCTTAGAGCACACACTTAACAAATCTATTAATACGGAAAAGTTAGTGAGCCAAGGGTTTAATCCTTTCCTTCTTCATTTGTCAAGCTTGCTCCCTTGAGCGATCACCTAGTTTTGGTGTAGCAGCTATATTTCGATTCATCCTATCTTTTCAAGGATTTCATAATTAGAAGCTAAACTTTTCCTTAGTATGAATTGCTACGCCTCGATTCTTTCTATATGATAATATGCACCTTAAGTTGCTGTGTTCCATGCGGGTAATAGCAAGAGAGTGAAGAACAAATATCCTCCAAACCAAAAGAGTGATTGTGTCGGACTCAAGAGAGTGGGTAAAAGGCGTGGCAAGAGAACAAGTTCGGCAAATACTTTTATGTGAACATACATCGATTGTTACTATCTACTCCTAACTCATATATTTACTTTTTAGCAACCACTCTACACTCTACAAGACCTATAGCGGTTTCTTCAGCCCAAAAGATACACAACCACAAGATATACTGGCTGTGTTCTGAACCGAACTATCTATAATACCTCCAAGTGACTCGTAGTACGGTTTAGAGGGATGGTAAAAGAAGAGAACCACTTTGGGGGCGTTGTTTACCAGGTCTTGCTTGAAAAGATTGCTGCATGGTACCCCCTGACTACAGTATGCCATGCCAGTGTACAACATTGTAGTATATTCGTTTGGTTTTGTGATGTAGTAGATCATGGTCTTAAGGATAATTTTACTTTTTGTCACTTTTTTGTGTGTGTGTGTGTGTTTTTTTTATCATTTATCTTATTAATTGGACTTGACGCAGCAAATGGAACCTGCAAAGCAGGCAAAGATGATTCAAGAATTTCAGAAGCAATCGGCACAAATGGATATGACTGTAAGTTCATATTTGGCATCGTATTTTCCAAAGATATTACACTTTTTGCTAGTGAAGTTAACAATTCTTGCTTTTGTATCTCTCCTTGTAGACGGAAATGATGTCAGACACCATAGATGATGCTTTAGATAATGATGACGCTGAGGATGAAACTGAAGAGTTAACGAACCAGGTATATTTCTTCCTGGGAAACAATTTTTCTGGCGAGATGTCGAAATTAAAGTTTCGTGAAGTAAAATCCTGTTAGTTAAGTAAATCACCAAGTTTGGTTAATCCTCCAATAATTTATTTAAATGGAAGTTCTGGTGCTAATGGCTGTAATTTGAATTACTGTCCTGGATCAAGTTCACCGTGACTACATTTCAGAAGGCATAATTTCAAAAAAGAAAAGAAAAAATATACATTTTTTTTTAATTAAGATTGTTTATTTTGTTATCTCAAGATCGTAAGAAAACCAAAATCTAGAAGTCCATAATGTTACTTTGCTGACTTTTATACAATTAGTATTACTAGTTGATCATCATGTTAAACCTAGAAGGATTATTAGGATCCAAAAATACGTGACCCGTAGAGTTTTTGTCTCAGTATGGGTTCTACCTGGATCAAATTTTCATCGCAGATCACTGTATTGAAGTGTAACTGAAAACTGATTACAATTATATCTTCTGAAGAATGTAGAGAGTTTGTGAACACAAGTATTATATTGTCATGAGATATATTTCTCCCTGGAATACATTTCACTCGTTTATGCTTAATTGATGTTTCCAGGTGCTGGACGAAATTGGTGTAGATATTGCCTCACAGGTTAGTTTTTTCTGGAACTTTTACTTTGATGCAGTGAGAAGTTTCCATGTCTTATATTTAAGTCGATATTCCCTTTCTGATTCTTGGCAGTTGTCAGCCACTCCCAAGGGGAAAATTGCTGGGAAGATCACCGAGAATGTTGGAAGGTACAGCTTTTCGACACAAATGGCCATTTCATTATGTCACTGTAGTGTTTTTCTTCTTACAAGAATAATTTCAGTACAGTTCTGCAGACTTAATATATAATTGGAACCATTTCTTAAGTCAAGATTAGTTAGGAGCATTCACATTAAGGAAGTCTTAAGCGAGAATAAACCAATAACTAAAAATGGGTTCGCTAATGATCTTAGTATCCTTGCATAGCTGTGTCTAGAGATGTAAATAGGCACGGCCTTTCCCGGCACGGCTTGTGCTGGGCAGGCCAATGCAGGTCAATGGCCCCTAAAGCTGGGCCTGCACGGCCCAGTTCGGTATTGGGCGGCTCGGTACATTTTTACACCCTTTCTTGCGGCAGACAGAAACACGAACAATTGGATGGTGCTACACTGACACTTTCTTATTACCTATGTATTCTCTGTCTCTCGCTCTCTCTCTTCCAAAATCTCACACGTTTACTGATTTTTGACGGTTGAAGAGTTAATGTTTGATTGGTCACAGAACTATAACATTATTCCTTCAATATTATCGTCCACTCACAAGGTTATCATGAGCTGGTTTTGAGATATCTCTAGTTTAAAGGTCGGTTTATTGAAGTGGTGAAAACATAAAAGCAGCTATAATGTGTTTGTTTCTGAAACTGATCAAAGCAAAAATTGTTTTTCTTTTAAAACAATATTATTTACTACAAAATTTTTGGGTATACACCTCTCTGTTGTCTACCATCTGATTTTCCTTTGTTCACACACACTGCAGTTGAAATGTAATGCTTTATTCTTCTAGTTTCCATTGATCATATTCCTAGCATTGACCTTAAGTTGCACGGTTTTCCATTGTCACGTGGGAGCCTTGTTTTCTTATATATTGTCAGGATTTACATATTCTACAGTATTGTCTAGTTTTGTTGATGTCGTGAACCAGTTTCTCTTATATATTTTGCTACTTGTAGTTCGGGGACTGACGAATTGGAGAAGAGGTTGGCTGCCCTCAGAAATCCTTGAGCTGCATGCATTGTGAATTGTCAATATTGTCCTTTCTGAGTCGCCGATTACTGCTGCTCCACAGTTCGATTTTCTTGAAGATATACTATTTTTGTGCATAACTCTTCACCCATTAACATTTTGCGGTTGGTCGTCAACCTCGTATTGTACCATTTTAATTTTTTGTTGTGGTGTTTGGAAGATCGTATTGTGAAACTATCAAGTTCTCATTTACAGTTCTCCGTTCTTAGGAACTAGGTTTACCACTCTTTTGTACTTAATTGTAACACACTGTTTATAATATTAGGAACTGAACTCGAATCTCATCATTGTCACCATTATTATTTTTAATATTCAAATAAGGGTTGGAATCAAAATAAACCTCAAAACTAGAAGAAAAGGGGGAAAGTGAGGAATAGAGTCAAAAATAGAAATGACTTCGAAAATATGCGAGTGAACAAAGTGTCTTTACAAGATTTGGAGTAAAAAATCAAGAAATTTGCATTCTTTGACAAATCAAATCTAGAAATTAGTTCATTGAATAATGTTATTTAACTTCATCGATAGTCGGAAAATGTGCTAGAATTGTATGTTTTTAAAAGTACTAGGAACATCAAATAAAGAAAAATAAAAAAATAAACATTCCAAATAGAAAATTGAAAAAAATGAACATTCGAACACCTGAAGTCATAGTTATGTAGATATGAAATTGTGGTCATAACCAACTAACCATGTATATAGATTATGTTATAATATAAACAGAAATTCCTAAATAGCTCCTGATTCATTTTCTTCTGTATTAAAAATTCTTTTAATATAGTGTGTTTCTGCTTTGCTTTGCCAGATAAATTACAGGTGCACAATGTTGTTGTTGTGGTGGCTAGATTACTTAATGCAATCGTTATTCTATGAAATGTTATTTCTTTTGTACGAATGTGTGAATGGAAATTTTGTAATACAATCTCCTATCTAATCTTTAACATTTAATATGTTGATATTACCTTAAAAATGACACAATCCGTTCATTGCAAGGGGCAAAAACTAGTTTTTGAAAAAAATGCGGAGTTGAAGAAAGGGAAATTGTTTTGAGTTTATTATAATATTATTTTATTGAAAAATGTACGATCGATAAAAAAAAAAAAAGAGGAAGACGAATTATAATTTTAATGGAGCCTTGAATGTTGGATCGCTTGTTGAAGATAAAAGTATGACGAAACACGAAATTTTCTCATGAGCCGATTGTGTCTATTGAGCAAATATATGTTCGATCAAAATTTGCTTTTCTAGAGTACCAAAGCCAAACAGAGACTTAATTGCTTTTTTTTGATGTTTTTCGAAATGAGAGAATTGTAAAACTATGTTAAATTAAAAAAAAAAAAAATGGAAATACAAATGAGCGAAGATTGAGGGATTAGCGAAAGGAGATAGCAAAAGCAAAAATGATAAAGAGAGAGAGAGATTAGAGTGAGAAAGTAGGTTTAAAAGTATTTCTTTCATTTAAAACGTGATTATAAATTATGTAATTGATTTTATTACTCGAAATTAAGTTCGAGTAAGTAAACAAAAAAATTATGATCGAAATAAACGTTTAAAAAATGAAAAATGCTGAAAATTGGATTAAAATATTGTGAAATATTCTACTATCAATTTAGCTAGAAAGTCATGTACATCTTTTTGTAGCATAGACATGTCTTTTGAGTAATTTGGAAAATGTCGGAATGAACTTGGTGATCGTTAAAAATTTGACACAAAAAAGTTGGATAAAGTGATTTTAAACAAATTTTGAATTTTTTAAATAACACACTCATTGCCTCCATCTTCAACTCTCCTCCGAACCCCACACGTCGACCAAT
Organism: Fraxinus baroniana; assembly: GCA_903798355.1. Taxonomy (NCBI): domain Eukaryota; kingdom Viridiplantae; phylum Streptophyta; class Magnoliopsida; order Lamiales; family Oleaceae; genus Fraxinus; species Fraxinus baroniana. The sequence continues at coordinate 913 of CAIGRO010233651.1, read as the reverse complement.
AGAATCCGAGCCCCATACCCCATCGAAGCGAGGCACCTAGAATGTGAATTTCTCTAGTCAAAATTGAAAAATCAGTCATTATTGTTGACTTTTATTAGACGAGTGAGACCCAATAACGATTATATTTTTAATTTTAATTGGATTTTAATTGTTATCAAACAAGCTCCATATATTTTATCAAAATTTACTAGAAAAATTGATTTAAATCTCCACCAATCAGAAGCTAATTTAGTTACTAAAGCCCCGTTTGATCTACATTATTATCTCATTAAAATGAAAAATATGACCGTTATCCATCACATCAACATTTAAATTCAAATTTTTTTATCTCTTGTGTTGGTCCAATAACGACTATATTTTTCATTCTCATTATACAATAATTCGGTTCAAACAGGGGCTAAGGGTGTGTTTGAGCCACATTATTTTAAAATAATGTATTATGGAATAGTAGATTGATGGAGAATGTATGGTTAAAAAAGAAAGAAATTTTTTTGATGTAATGAAAAATATTATTTTATTGAAAAATGTGTGGTTAAAAATTAGTAGAAGAGTGAGAATTGAAATTTTAATGTGTACTAAACAAGGGCTAAAATTATAATGTGACAAAATAAATAGTGAATCAATAAATAAACAAAAATAAAATTTAAAATGTCAAAAAGTAAATTATAAGTTAATTTTTAGATTTGTCAAACATAGGCTTATTTGGGGGTGTCCGTGGATCGGTTCGGTTCTGTTCTGCTCGATTCCAGAATTTTCGGGTATTTAATAAATGGACCCGTCGGGTCCAAATATAATTATGGAACCGTTCGGGTTCAGTTCCGTTCGGTTCGGTTCCGTACCATAATTAAATTTTTTAACATTTACAGTAACACTACATAAATATAACTGATGACATTTCATTTGTAACGTATAC
>CAIGRO010233620.1:0-27428 GCA_903798355.1 Fraxinus baroniana | reverse complement strand
TCATAATTAAAAATTTAAAAAACCTGATTTTTGAAATTTGGAACTTGTTTTTGTATTTTTGAAATGATGTAAAGTAAAAACCTTAGATATGCATTGTTCCCTAATTACATAATCATCACAAGATATAAATTTTACGTACCAATAAATTATGTTAAAAAATTATGAACTATCAATCTTTTTTTCTAAGAAAAGAAAATGATATTTCAACATGTATTGATAATTTTTTTAATAGAAGTTTTAGGAATTAAAATTTTATGATGTTTAAGCTTTGATCACTCATTTTTGTACTTTTTTATTTTATTTTATTTTATCAACTCTATAAAGTTTCTTTAAAAAAACCAGAATAAGGGGTTTTCCCTAACCTAATTGAGAAAAAAAGCATTCAAAAAAAATTATTTTTTTAATTTCCAAACAGTAATTTTGAGTTAAGAGTTCTTAACAATAATTGATAATAAGTTACTCACTCGATAATACATTAATACTCAAGATAAAAAATGCAATTGTAAAATAAGTTTTAAAACCTAATTATTGTTGTCGTGCGTTATTAGGATTTTATATTATCATAAAAAAAGATGTTAAAAAAACAGGGCATGCAATTTTCTCTTGTATATATTTTTTTTCATTATAGTAAATTACTCTAATGATGGAAATATGGCGTAATCTTGTATTAAGGCGAATCTCTATAAATTTTGTGTATTCTGATTTGCTTTTTTTTTTTCTTTCTACAATTTTATTTTCGATACTATATAATTAAAGTTTCTAATTCTTAACACTACGATAGTATATTAAGCAAGATTTAAGTATTAACTAAGTTTAGAGGATATTTGTAATTAATCAATCGAGAGAGGCTCCTTTGATGGGTATATATGTCCACTTATAACTAAAAGATCCAAAAAAGCTAATTGAAGAACGAATCTAATTTCTAAACATGTTCAAACAACGGTAGATCTAGTACCTGACGAGCTCCGACGGCTGTTCGTGGGTATTCAAATTTCTTAAATCTATTTATTTGTTTTAATTTCACAATAGTCTTTTGTAGATCAGTTGATTAGAATATCATATAAGTTTATGGAAGTCTTGAGTTCAATTCTCAACTATAGCAATCCCATTTGCAATTATTTTAGTTTAATATTTTTCACTATTTTGAAGAATATACGCATTATAAAATCAGCGCAATTGGAAGATTCGAACCTTTTGATTTCCATTAGAATTATGAAACACTTGACTACTATAGCATTTGGTGGATGTTGACTTTTACTGTAACAAAAATTTTCTTTTATCAAGTAATTAATAGATATATTCTCCCATTGTTATTAAAAGATTTTTAACTAAAATCCGACCTTACAATGAAATTATTAAAATAGTCATTTTTTTTTCAGTTAGACTGAAATTATTAGCAAATCGAACCAAGAAAGTAAATAATTGAACCCATTTTTCAAACTTCAAATTGTTACTCGAAAAACATTATTAGACCGGTAAATAACGTACACCTACACATTCAATTCGGAACTACGTTATAAGTAATTTCAGTTCACGGCATTAGTTATTATTACGACTGTCAACTGTAAACGACCGTCCGTGCTCACTCAAAATCTTGGATTCGTCACTGTGTTCAAGTGTTCGATATATTTATTTCATTAAGGCTGTCTGAATAAAAATGATATGCATACAAAACTACTGAGTCAAATTCAGGGGAACAGACTCGTGCACACAAAGTAAATAAATTTATTTCCGAGCAAAACTGTACGAGAATTCTTCGGAAAAATTCAGGCGGACCCTTGAAGCCCTCATGCGAAGTTATTCTCATACGAATCTGTATATATTTAATGCTGCACCGGGGGGGGTGGGGGGGGGGGTGTACAGTACTGGTAATTGGGATGAATGAGCATATTTTCTTGATGGCTGCATGCCTTCTTTCCATTTTGGTGTCTTTATTCGATCAAATTTCTATACTGAGGAAAGCACAGGGACACAAGTGTGGGGATCATATTCTTTTTTATTCTGACTCTTGCCATTGAGTTCTATTCATTGTCCTTTGCTTGCATTTATTGCATCATTATTGCATAAGACATGTCGGGCACTTCGGAGAATTGCCAGATGCATTCTCCCAGCCCTAAATGAAGTTTCTTATGATTTCGTGTTAAGAGCATGTTTGAGTGGGTTAATTACTGCTCATTTGATAAGACTTTTGAAAAATCAGAAATTGCTTTTGAATATATTTAAATTATTTTCCAAAAGTGCGTAGTCTGGATGAATAAACTTTTAGAAAAAGCTGCTCTTCAACAAGAAATAGAAGCAAAAACACAAGTCTGGTCGAAAGGATCCTTATTAAGCCCTAAAACCTAAATAGATAAGATTTTAGTCTTTGTTATTTTCTTTTGTAGTGTCCATTATTATTAGTGGTAGCAATGGGCCGAGCCGCCTTACCAGCTCTCCAAGCTAAAGCTCGTCAGCTTGTCCATTTTTTTTTTTAAAGATAAGCCTTTTTGGAAAAAAAAAAACCCGATTTTGGTCAAGCCCACGACCCGCTCGTCAAAAACGAGTCGAGCAGGCTTGACTCGCCTAGCGAGCCGGCCTGCTTGGCTCGTGCTTGTGGCTCGTCAAAACGAGTCGGCTCAGCTCGTTTGCCACCTCTAATTATCAATCTTCATTTATACAACCACAAGAGAAAATTAAGACTCAAAACAACTAAGGTAATTGTATATATTGATTACCATTTTATTTATTTTAATTTTGAAAATCAAGATCAATTAAACTGCACTCTCTCATTATCTAACTGGATACCATTTTCTCACCAATTATTTCCTCAAGTACCTCAGTTAACCTTATCATATATCTTCAAAGCAGAAATTTTCCATGAAAACCCAATATCTCCTCTCTCACATGTTTCAGAGAATCAAGAAAAATGTTTTGCAAGTGGACCTGTTTGATTAAATATATTATTGTTTTAAGTTTTGTTATTGTAATAAATTAATCTTTTATTATTTTATGTTTAGCACGAATTTTATTTTAATTAAGAATTTTAATCAAAATAGATAAGCTATCTAGAGTTGGAGTTTTATTTTCATTAGGAGTTTATTCAATATGATCAAGTTTTCTAATTTTGGTTTTGAAGTAAATAGGGTGTTATAATTGTGTTTTAGGGTGTTCGATTTTTAATATTGAATAAAAAATTTGAGATTTTCTTCAATTATTCACCTCAATGGTTAATTCGTGCGTGAATTTTCTTTTATAATCCCATATTTAGAGCTTGTTTGGTACGACTTAAAATTCAATTAAAATTGAAAATATGACCGTTATTGGATCCCACCCGTCTAATAAAAGTCAACAATAACGGCTATATTTTCAATTTTAATCTCTACCACACACCCTCTTATTATCATTTACGCTTCTGCTTGCATAAAAATCAAATTCCCAGAATTCCATATCTCCATAGACACAGCTGCAGACAATTAAGAAAAATCAAAATGATCACTTGTTTGGGTCAAATTAACGTAGATCATGGCCATTTCAAGTAGATACTAAGTCAAATTTAAGGTTAAATCTACAAAAAGGATTGACAGCAATAGTAGAACTAGTATAAATCATGATAAACTATATATTAATTTTTAAATCATAATTCTGCTTTAGGATTACAACGTTTCAACATCTTAAACATATATTCGTCATGGAATTGACAATCATAATGAAATAACTTGAGCTACTTGAGTTGTCATGTTGAGATTGAATTGGCCTATTGTCTAAATTAAGAGATTTCTTGCGTTTCACTTTCTCCTGTGGAATCTCTCAAAGAGCTCTTAAATTTGGAGAATCCGAGTTAAATAATTTTATAATTGTTCAGAAAACCCCGAGTTTTCAAGAGGGCAAGGAATAATGGAAGATGTAGATGAGCAAAAATATGATTTGTGTAGGAGAAATTAATCTCTAAAGAAACCCTCTTAGAGAGTGTTTGATGTAGATTAAAATCAGATGTTAAGTGGATTGTGATAGAAGTTTTTGAAATGTTTGGTTGAAAAGATGTGGTTATTATTGATTGTTTGACTTTGACTTAGATTAAAATCAAATTTTAATCCGGTCCAAACAGGCCCTTAGTAAAAAAGAAAAAAATTAAAACACAACATTTCTTGTTTTGGCTACTACATATTAGCGGACCATTTTGTAAAATTCACTAAAGAAGGAGGGTGGTGAAAATAAAAATTTCAAAACAGCTTCACAACATTATTTTAAGGTAAAAGTAGGAGTACTAAGTTTGATGAATGCTAATAATTATTGCCACAATGTGTCTGATCTCTCCTTATTAGAAAACACAGCAAATTCTCTGAACAATCAAAGATAAATTAAGAAACTGCACGAAAAACATTGAAAGATAGAGCCTTTTCTCTTTCTATAATTCTCCTTCTCTCCTACTTTCTCTCTCACATTCCACGCCACAACTCAAAAGCAATCATCAAAATCACCATGTTCTCGTCTGCCCCGCCACCATTTCCTCACATTCTTCGCAGCCATCATTATGCCCACAAACTTAAATCAGCAACACCATCATTATCATCACCAAAGAGAAAGAACAAGAAAAAGAAAAAGGAGAGTAATACTCAAAAGGATTTGGAAGTTGGACATTTATCTGATGATGATGATGAAGAAAAAGGTAAAAGAAAAACTCTGGGTTTGAAGTGAAAAAAAGGGCTTTTTCTTCACTCACGAAATTCGAAGTGTTTTCTTTATGGGGAATCAAGCATCACGGTCCGGTTTGTTTGCTCGATCAAACAAATTAATAAGTTTCTTTCTTACTTCTCAGCTTTCTTTCGTTTTAGATCGATCTTGTTGATTAGATGTAGTATAAGAAGAAAGGGTTATGAATCTTGTAGACAAATTAAGAAGTCAATATTGTATGCAGGTGTGTGTGTGTCTTTCAATCAGTATATCAAAAGAAGATCTCTCTATTTCTGGTTTGTATCTTGCTTCGTGTGGGATTTTTACTTTGTTTGGGTGTTGTCTAAGGTACATATTTTACGGATCTGTGTCTTTTATTTGTAATATGAAAAGATTTCTTTACTTTTGGAAATCCTTTTACCTGTTCTTGTTTTAGGGTTTTGCTAATATTTTTTAGGGTTGATTGATCTCCTACCATAATTTCTAAATTTTAGCATCGATTTACACATCATTTATACGTATAAATTGATGTTTCTGAATGGATACTTAAATGCTGTTCAGCTGGGTATACGTTCATGCCTTACCAACCTTCAATTTATCAAGGTTTAACAGGATTGCTTGATGACAGCAGATGTTTTTGCACCTTTCACAGAAGCTGTAAACACGGATTGGACACGTTTTGATATGTAGAACACAATAGTGATAGTATGATGAACAAAATTTTCTAGCATTTTTCTTTTCTATAATGTCAAATTCTACCTAATATACCTACTAAACCTGTTCTTTCGTGATGTTTCTGGTACATTCTTTCGAATGGAAGATTTACTAACAAATTAAGTGGCAGAATTAGTGTTGTAATTTCATTTTCTAGTACCATTGCTGCTCATTTTAAGAGATAGACATAATTGTTTGAGATAGCTATCAGCTCTCTTCTGGAGCATTGATCTTGCAATGGGAATAGATATAACATGTGTTTGGGATATATAGATGCATAGAACAGTAGTCTGAAATTGATATAATTAGCTAGGTTACATGTTAATTTGCCTAATTATTGTCCTTCGCGGTAAAGTCGTCGTGGTATAGGATTAGGATGTGCAATTTTCTCTCTCATAAACTTCTTTTGATCATAATGAATTACTGCATCAACGAAGGAGGATATAGTCTTACACTAATTGTATTCCGTTTGCTGGATTGAACACGTTAAGAAAACATAATGCGCGTGAAATATTTGTCCATTGTACAATTCAGTTTTTTTCTTTTATCTTTAGGAATGTAATGTTGAGCAAACACTAATTATTTGATAACATGCTTGACAGCAAATGTGTTGAAATTAACTCATAAAATTCAAACTGGTATGTGTACAGTAATAGTGATAAAATTGCTACATATATATTTTTTAAGTTTCATTTTCTTTCGACATGATCTGCGGCATAGATTTTGCATATTTCTCTTGATTTCATGACTGAATTATTTCAATTTGATTTGACGCACAAACACATCCCAGACTTCAGTCAACATGCAATTGATTTAGAGTGTGTTTAATTAACGCTTAAATCAAGATAATGCAATACAAAATCTTGATGAGGCTTGTCGTAAGCATAAAATTACACAGAAACCTGAATTTTATGTTTTATTTGTTTCATTTTTTTATGGTTCCTTATCACAAATTCAATGTAACGGCCTAAAGATGGTCGTATAAGGTCAAAATACTTGGGTTATAACACAATTATTACCCCATTTGACCAAGCTTTTTGAAATTAAAGTTGATGGACCCTATAAACTGCGTGTTTATAATATAGATAAAAATTATTGATCCAATAAAATGTGTGATTAAAAATTAAATGTGTGATTAAAAAATTAAAGTTGATGGACCCTATAAAATGCGTGTTTATAATATAGATAAAAATTATTGATCCAATAAAATGTGTGATTAAAAAATTAAATTTGACCAGCTTATAATCTCAAAAAAGTTTATGGGCCCTTTAAAATGTGGATAAAGGTTATTGATCTAATGAAATATGTGGTTAAAACTTAAATTTGATCAAATTATAATCTCAAATTTTTATTTTTTTTTATCAAATTGGGGATCATATTTGTTATGGGCTTGTTTGGTAGGGATTTTTTGGAGAAAAAATTGATTTTGAATAGTGATATGATGGAAAATGTGTGGTTGAAAAAGAAGAAAAAAGTATTGATGTAATGTAAAATATTATTTTATTAAAGAATGTGTGGTTGAAAAATGAGTAATGAATGGTAAAAAAAAAAAAAAAAAAATTATTGATGTGATGAAAAATATTATTTTATTGAAGAATGTGTGGTTAAAAATGAAAATTGATTTACTGTAGAATTGGAGAATCCGTAACAAACGGGCTCTATGTATATGTATACAATGTTTACATATTGAAGGACGGTGGTACGTATGTTAAATGTGTCGAGTCGAGACGAGTCGACTCGAGTCAAACCTTTTCACTCTGCTCACCATGCTAGCCAACTTATTATGCTCGCATATGGGACAAACCGAACCAACTCATTCCTTGGTAGGGCGAGCCGAGATGGATTGTGGTTTGCCAACTTTTATTTTTAACTAAAACATTGCATTTACACTCATTTATAATGAGCCGGCTAGCGAGTCAACTCGTGCGAGTCGCTTCCATTGCTCATCCTTGTAGTTTGTTTGTGAGGTGTCGCCCCACTTAACACCCCTACGTAATGGAAATGATGATGTTTAAAGATTAGAACGAGAGTAACAAAATGAAAAAATATGTCCAGAAGTATTGATTTATATTGTTATAAACTTTAGAGAAAGAGATGAGAATAGAGAGAATTAAGACTTTTGTATATTTAATTGAAAATCAATTTTTTAAAATTAAAGGAAGGGTTGTAGGATTACCATCGTCATTCACAAAATGTATTTTAATTTAGAACAAATATGTCAATTTTAAAAAACTATTGTTTATGAGAGTAGAAAAATCTTGTTATAGTCAAGAATTATTATGACAACAAAATGTTAAAAGCAATTAATCATTGGACTTGCTCCATGAGATTAATTACGAGAGATCAACATTTCTTTTGGTCTCTTGAGTTAGTTTTTCTTGATTTCAACACACTAAACGCGAACTAAGTAAGAAATTTTGTTGTCAAGTTCAGTTTCTCTATTTTTTTTTTCTTGGAATATAATGTCGTGCAAACACTAATCAATTAAATCACTTGTACATAACTATTTCATCTGTAAAAATGCCAAAATATTCACAGGGCATGTGAGTAAAATATTATTACAAAAAATGGGGCCCACCCCTATTTTGACAGAATTTTTTCTGTAACAGTAGCATTCCTCAACACTAATAACATGTTTGACAGCAAATGTGTTGAAATTAATGATCTTAAATTTCAAACTGGGATGTTCAATTCTGATGAAATTGCTGCATAGTATTCAGATTTCGTGCATTGACTTAAAATTCATTTTTCATGGCATTATTTCATTCTCTGTAGACATGATATGCGGCATAGATTTTGCATGTTTTCTTGATTAAACCACTTTGCACAGTGCACTTAGACTTATTTCAATTTGATTTGACAAACACACTCACAACCCTACCAATTTATCATTTTTTGGGTTCTTGTCAGATTCAATGTAATATAAAGATGGTATAAGGTGGACACACTACTGTTTTAGCACAGTTATTCGATTTGTTATGTTTTACAACTGTGACAGTGAGGCTATCGCCGCGAAAGGAAGTAGCCATGAGGTCATGAAGGTCAAAAGCAAAATCTTGGTCTATTTAAAGCATTCCACATCTAGGTTCGGTCTAGCTAATTAGACGAGAAAAGAATGCTGGCCCACCCATTTGAAACAATGACGGGAATCCCCACAGCATCAAATGGTCTAGCCAACCATTTCCACTCGACAATCTACGACTACTGTATTGAGTATTTGTACGTTAAAGGACAAGATATAGTGGGTGTTTGGTAGGGATTAAAATTAAATTTTTAGTAGATTGTGATCAAAGTTTTTGAAATGTGTGGTTGAAAAGTTGTGAGACTCATGAAAGATGTGGTTAATATTAATTATTTGATTTTGACTTAGATTAAAATCTGATTTTAATTCAAAACAAACATAGATGGTAGTAATGACACGTTCAGTAGATAAGATTGGATAAAAAAGTTCATTATACCATTTGGTTCTCACAAATACTACATACCTATGCGCTAAATGTTTGGAACAAAGAATCTCACATGCTAAAGGAGCCTAGGACAAGTTTCCTGTACTAGATTATGCTGGACTGTTCATTTACTAGGCAACAACTAAGAATGGTGAAAAATACACATGGAGATCTCGCCACAAATCAACAATACAAATACCTTAAACCTCAGTACAGTAACTAAGCTCCACTTTCCATTCAACCATCTTCCGATTCTGCAATACAACACATTGGAATAAATTCAAATATAGTTTCGTGCTGGAATATTGTGATATAATTGTATGTAAAACTGATTTATTCCAGATAGTCAAAGGACATGTCTGCATTTTCACTAACTAAAAGCTATCAGCAAAGATTGAAATAAGTCTTAATAAAATATAATTAATTATCTGGAAAAAAATGTTATAACTAGAGCACAAACATACCTTGCATTGTTTCCATGTTTTCTTCCTTATAAAGACCAAGTGGCGAGCCATACACAGAAAGAAGCATCTCCCCGTGCTTAGGGAGCCTCAGAGTTTTTGGTGTCATCCCAACTGACAACCTCTGATTATTCAGCTGCAATTACAAAATTAATGTGCTAACAAACAAGATGAGATCAAGATACTTAAAAGAATCTTTGAGAAAAGATGTGATATATTACAAGTTAATACGTATGAATGAGTACACGTATAACAAGGAAAAGCTAGAGATAAGGTCGATAACATATCCTGAGAGAGAGACAATCAGTAGACATCTAAGTACTACCATTATACCCTGACGTAGTTCCTATATCAAAGTAAATATTTTAAAAAGTGTGATGTTCATATCACTAAGAAATCAAAGACCAAGATGAAGAACGGTAAGTGATTGTTTGATACACTTTAGTGGACAAGATTGGACATTTTAGCTTCTTTTTCTCGTTTCTCCTTATTATTATTATCCAATGCTAACCAATCCTTTGTACCAAACATGCATAAAAGGTTCTGGCAATGCCTATTTCCACAAATGCTACATGCTTGCAGGACAAATTCTCCAGGATCAACTCTAATTCGGAGTATCCGACCATCTGTCTAACCAGCAAATGAAATGTGAAAATAAAAGATACCAAAGCACATACGTTGGGAGTTTTTAGACCATCCTGCAGTTCTAACATTTGATTATCAGATTCTTCCAATACCTGAAAAAGAATATTTTGGAAGAATGAGAGATGAAGAACAGAAGAAGGGACAACAAAAAAGGTAACCAAACAAGCATGCCTTGAGCTCTATCACACATCATGTGAGAACATGGACCAAATGGAAATGATAAAAAATGGGGAAGCAATATTTATAGAATAACAAAAACGAGTTCATATGGGCCAGCCAGTGAAAGAATTTGGTAACCATAAGTTCCATAATATAAGTTGAATAAGAACATAACATACGGGGTTCCTTATCTGCAGATTATCAGCATAAAAAGGGCTTGTTTTCACTGCCAGGAATGGATAAATTGTATCAGATCAAAAGGACACACTAGTATGGATTTTCCAATCTAACTTGCATGAACAAAGATTTATCAATACCAGTTTTATTGGAAAACTCAAAGCCACCAAACGATGGCATTGCAGCAGAGCAATCAGGATAAACCATTGACAGCCGATGTAGAAGAGAGGCATGTATAGTTCTTTCATCTGCCTGATTCATATATAAGTTATGATACTTGTCTTTCAATTGCACCTCATGTTGGACATCTTTCCCAACCTTTACAATGGATAGATTTGGAAGGTTTTCCTTGAAATACTGCAGCAAAGGTACTTGCAACTGTTCCTTGCTGAAATAGGAACGGAGAAGCCGTAACATAGTACATAATTGTTCAATCTCCACATCACGAAGAGCCCTGATTGCAGTACTTTGATGTTCTACTGAAAGGGGAATAAAGACGGAAATATAGTGATATTTAAGATACCATACATGCTGTGCAAGCATATCAAGCAATTATGAAGAAAACCAAACATGCTCAAGAGTCTTCAAAGAACAGTAAAGGAATCTTAGTCTTGAAAGAATAATGTTACTCAGTCATGGATGGATGATTTTAAAAAGCAGGGAGTGGCTAAGGGTAAATTCAGTCAAAAGAAGCACGTGAAAGATGACAAATAGGGAGCATATTTCTAGGGAAGTTTGTAGGAGCCATCAGTTGCATGGCACAATGCATAACTCAGACATGGACAGATACTAAGTTACTGTCTTTAAGTAATATTCTGTTTTTCTACAAGAAAAAATGTTCACTTCATTCCCTGTTTACTTAGTATCTTAATAATAATAAGATACAGAAGTATCTCCGCTTAAATACTTATGAACATGACGAGTTACATTTTTAGGATATCAAAGCACAGTTACAAAATACGCAACACTGGGAGATACCGACTGGAAAAAAACTTGTCATGATTGCTTCACGATAGAAACATAGATGGACTCTCCAGAAAGAGATGACAGTGTAACATCAGCATAACACCAAAATTCTTAAAAAATAGTTAGAAATTAACCATATTTTACATAGATAAGGCGGCACACCTTGTCGTAGCCATAGTTTACTGAGATAATATTACAACACCAGAAATCAAAATTATAAGCCTGTCCGTCAGAAGGGCTGCAGTCTTGTTCATTCTAATATAAATGTTAATCTAAATTGTTCCTAGTCTTTACCTTTCCATTTTCAAGAATACATAAACCCACGAACAGAAATAAAGAAATGGATTTCAAGCAATACCTTCATCGTCTTGAAATACGTCTTCTTTCTGGTCTAATGAGACCTCATCTTCATTGCCGTTGTTTTGATTGCTTCCAGGTTTTTTGGTATTTTTTCGAACTTTTAGTTTTGCCATTGAAATTTTGGAAACAAACTATGGCAATATCCAAAAGACACTAGAAGATTAATACTTCAAACTACTCACCGTTGCAAAAGTAGATAGAAACGCGCAAATCTTACTTAAATTTGTGCGGAAAGTGAAATCTTTCTTCAAATCGAGTCTGAAATAATTCAAAAACCAATTTGCAAAATAAATTCGCAGCATTCCATACAAAACTACTCAAATATAATGAATTGCAAGGGAAAATGGGAACATACCTGGACGAGCTATTAAAAGTTGGGCCGCTTGCTTCAATGGAAGCAAATTATCATGCTTGCGCCACTCTCTTATTAGCACAGACACTCACTGAAAGAGGGGATCTGAACTTCAATTATTTAATTAAACACGGTGAATAGGATTTGGAAACCGTTGAGGGAGATGAATGTATTTGAATTGTAAAAATATGTGATTCGAGCCCGTTTTATTTTATGCACCAAAACGACATCTTTTGTCGTCGTATCCCCTTTTCTTTTCGTCTTTATTTATTAGGTTTTTCCCAATTAGGATTTTTTACTTTATTTTCTTTTAATGTGCTTTCTTTCTTACATTCTCGTAAACTCTTTTAACTAGCAGTTCTGCTAGAAGAACAGCTCACTTTGTGACGCATATACATTTGGCAAATTTTAAAAAAATTGCAAATCAAAAACTGCCAGTCACTCCATCAAAGAATGGCCGGCGCCTGTTTAAGCAGCATTAGTCTTTAACCCGTTCACCGAATTCGTTTCTTAACGTCTCAATCCTTCATTGCTGCAAAAATCAAGTTGCAATTTTAGGGTTCGGGAGTTCAGCTAATACTGTTCCTTAATATGATTTTCTCGTTTTTCAATTTCATTATGCCGAAGATTTTGTAATCATGAGATTAATTATATAGCTTTTTTATCAGCTGTGATGGAAGTTGGAGGACAATTCGAGCTTTTGGGTTTAGGGGAATTACAATGTCGAAGCTACTGGTTACGATCACCTTGGGCAGCTCGTGTAAAGTATGTTTTAATTGTTTATTTTTCCCCATAATATGCTTGTACATGTAGTGTCTGTATATATACAGTTGAAAATTGTTTCAAAATGATTAATTTCATGCATCCAGTGATACTATTAGCTTAAATAAAACAATAGTGATTCATTGTATGTTTGGGAAGAGATTATAATCCAATGAAATGTGTGGAGGAAAAAAGTAGGTTTGGCAAAATTATAAATAAACAACCAAACATCAATATGCAAAAAATATGGCTACCCTCGTGAGTTTACTTTTTGTTGTTACCTGATTTTATTCTCTCTGAATGTGTTTTGAATGTATAGAAAGCGGTGAAGGGACCATGGGGAAACTCTGATGGTCATGCTAATGCTCGTGTATTATCAGGAAGCAAAAGATTATCAGCAGATTATTTTGGGAGCCATTTTGATCATTCATTTTCTTACTTAACCAACGGTATGGGTTTTCCGTAACCCCCACTAGTTAAGTCTATGGCTATTCCTCAAAGTTTAAATAATCTGCAGGTAGCTGAGGTTGAAATTTTGAGGATTTACATAGGTCGGAATAAATAATTTTTTAATTCATGTCATAATCTTTTGTTATATTTACAGGCTGAGAAGGGATGTGGAACCAAAGAGCAGGAGCTCCGAACACAATTGCCAGAATGGATATAGTACTTAAATCAACCCATGTAATTATATTGTGATTTTATATCCTTGTCACATGATGTGCACTCCTGAACTTTTCTTCTTTGGGTATCAAACTTGACTTAGAAGATCTCCGCTTGAAGCTAATGCGCAAGAGAATCAGTAGGCATATAGAGCACGGGATAGAGGAGCACAAGAAGATGGAACTGCATGAGAAGGTCTCGAGAGCTATTCGGTCTCTGGAATTGTCTGAAAGGAGCATTGTGAAATTCATTTCACAAACAACAAGAGAAGCTGGGACGCCATTAAGAAGTTCATATGCTTCTTGGACTTTGGATGGACCTTCCTGGATAGGGTTATGAGATCCGATTTCAACCCCTAGGATGACTACTGATGAAGTGCAGCGAGTACAAAATGCTTTAGGAAATGGGTGTATCTAGACAATCAATCTCTTGGATCCTTCTAGATCAATGGGCTCTCTTCCTATGATCTCGAGCACCCCTGTAGACTCTGGCAAGCTGGTTACAACTTACAAGACTCCCTTCAGCAAGGGGTGGCATTTCTAGAGGCCCATACCCTGTATGAATCTGTCTTCTCTTATTTTGTCTTTCGTGCTAGCATGGTTTTTTATTAACAGAAGGTAGTGGTTGGAAATTTAGATTTTTGGGTACGTTGACTTCCCTGGTAACCAGCACTGTGTAGAACAAATATACTTATAGCACACATTAGATAACGAAACCTTAGTAGGCAAATAGATTTCCAACCTTGTACGCATTTAGCAGTAGTTCTTCATGGGATTTACTCAGGCTTTAGGCAAGATGCTTTGTGTAATTATTCTGCTAAACATCTTACACTGACTGGATCAAAATTGATAAACATCTCTTTCTCCCCCTCAGTCAAACCACTTGCAGTTCAATTTTTGTGTCTATCTTTTCAGCAGGTTGTTATTCACATAAGTTAAATGATTTTCGAATAAGATGTGGATGGAAATATTTGTTAAATTCATTAATGTTTAATGTTTTAAATCAGGAGTTGGAGTCATAATTAGATTATTCTAGAGATAAAGACTTATTTTATAGTACTGATGAGAGGTATAATCGATAATCACAATTCAAATATGCATTTTCAGATTTATCTTGCTATCAATTCCTGCAGTTCAAAATCTGAACTTAACTTATTTGTTTATGTTATGATAGTTGTATTTTTCTACGTAAATGACTTTTCACTTAACAATTTAATATGTCCTAGCCGCATGACATCTGACAGAATGAAATATATTCACTCTTGTACTATCAGACTCAGTTCTTTGTCCTAGTCGTAAGGTCTTTCTGATTTTATGTAGGACGGACAACCTCTCACTGTGAGGGGCTTGCTGCATTCACTTGGTTGGGGAAAATATGCTATTCTTTTCAAGCTGAGGAGATTGGGATCAATTTCATAGAATAATAATGCAAAAACTAGTATTAGTTCTTTGCTTTTTTATTTTGACTTCAGATTGGCATTAATCTTGTAGTCTGTGGGGGAAAAATGATTCACCACTGCAGAATTTGAAATCTTGTGTTTATTTCATATATTGTTATGATAATTCAAGAATGTATAGATGGTAAACTGCTGATAAATAATGCATATAACAAGATGGTAAGCAGTAGTGGAGGTGGCTTATCCACAAAAGAAGTTTCTTCAAGTGTTGACTTGTAGGTCACTCAAGAATGTAGCATTGTTTTTGTTCATTGGTTAATTTTTTTGATATAGCTGTTATATTGCAGTACCAAAAGGGTGACCAAGATCTGAAAGAGTTGGGAATTCAAATGGTATCGTTTTTTTATTTTTTTTTCACATTTTTTACTAATATAATTGATCATAGGATGCATGCCCAAGGTGAACCTTTTCTTGTTTATTAAAGCTGTTGCAGGGTTGTTCACAGGCAAGAAGACTCATATTTCATGTCACCTTTAAATTGTGCAAAAACACGAAAAAAATCATTTATCAAACGCCAAAAAGTTGACACACACACAAAATGACAAAAGACTAAAATTATGATCATGGACTTATAGCCCCAAGGTTTGTAACTGGTTGAAATACCTCTTTCTATGTCATAAAATGCCATTAAAATATAAGTGTCAAGTTTTCTGCATCTTCGCCAGAGGCAAGAGGTAAGAAGTCTCTTTACCATTATTTCTGCTTGAAATAAAGCATGATTTGTTTCAACCTCAATTAGATAGCGGCATCGTCGTAATTTGCAACCGACATCATGTAATTGCAAGTAGTAATATTGATTCCTCGAGTCCAGAAGGAGAAAGTAATACTGATTTATCTGATTTGCTATTTTGCAGGGACCAAGGAAGAAGATTCTCCTTGCTATATTGGCCCGTATAAAGCAATCAACGGCACAAGCAAACACATTGCAACTATGTGCATTAGGTTATTGATAATAGTTTATGAATCTGGGATTAAGAATCAGTAATTTTATATGAAAACCTAGGAATGTTACAAATAGAAAGTTGTTGGATATAGTTTGTGAACATATTTACAATGATGCCATGCCATGAAATAAATGATGGCTTTATAAATGTTTTACTTCCCCGTGTCGATGATGGGCGTGTTCATATTTGTGCGACTTGTACATTTTGTGCTTGTTGGTTCAAGATACGCGAATTGATTAGCAAGCAAACCCAGGTAACATTTTCATTCTCTTATATCTTATAACATTTAAAATAGATGTTCTTAAAGAAATGTATACATATTCAGTTATCGTGCCAAACAAACATGACATAATTGACAACATGGAGTTGAGCTCTAAAAAGTTGGGCGAAATTCATCAACAAGCTTTGACAGTAGGTGGTGTCGGAGCAACAACTTTCTTCCCACAATCTTTCCCGTTCCTTGCAGCCAAAGCAACCAAAAACTTGTTTTCATCCAACACCGTTGGCTTACACGCATGGTCTGCCGGAAACCTGTGCTTCAAGCAAACCTTAATTTGACAAATCTTGCACGTTGCGGTGTTGGAAAAGGTCAGAACCTCCTTGCACCGGCGTACAGGGCAAGCCGGTTTCTTCTTCTTCTTAGGATCACAATCTCCCGACTTCCCGTGCTTCTCCAAAATATTCTTCTCATCTTCTCCGTCCTGGCCTGTGGTCTCGATTGAGGAGGAGCAGATTTCGCACACCACCACCTTTCTGCTATTGACGTCGGATTTTGGACAGGCGTGGGATTTGTATGATCTGTGTTCTAAACAAAATGCCTTTTTACAAGCGTTACATGTGAAAGGAAGAAAATCGAGTTGATGACAATCAGGATTTTGGCAATGCCTTCCTAAATCCGGAAAAGCTTCTGATCCTCCTTCCATGGTTGATGATCTTTTAGAAAAATTTGTTTGTAGAATTGTTAAGAGAATATGAATTTGTCCGTTACGGCCATGCGGGAGGGGTGATTTTATAGGAGATGGAGGTCGTTGGCTTGAGGCGTAAGCCAAAATAATATCGTCTACGTTAGGATTCAAAATTCAAATGTGGCTTCTTAAAATTGAATTCAAACGTGGGAGTATGGGACCCACACGTCTGCGGAGGAATGGGGCTTCAGAAATCGAACGATCCAGAATGTACTAGGTGTTGGATTGAATTGTTGATAATGTCGGCCTGGACCTGAAACATAAATTGATGTTGGACCATTTTCCACCCAACTTTGACACTATTCCTGTTGGGACACTTGTCACAATTTTTATTTATTTTATCGTCAACATAATTTGTTTATTTTTTCTGAAATACATTTGAAAACAACGTTGTGTTAGGGATTGTCCATTTATTTTCATATCATTCCTTAAAACCCCTCAAATTCCTAAATTTTCCTTTCCAATCATGTAAGAAATGTCCATTGACCGTTGCAGCCGACTACAGTACGAACAAGAAGCTCAAGCAAGAAGGAGAATTCCTATAATATGAAAGAGGCCAACCCTGGGCACTCTTCATGGTGGATACGTGTCATAATTTCCTATCGTCATCATGATTTTTTTTTTTCATGAAATACATTTGAAAACGACGTCGTGTGAGAGGTTGCCCATTTATTTTCATATCATTCCTCAAACCCTCAAATTCCTAAATTTTCCTTCCCAATAAGGCAAGAAATGCCCACTGACCGTTGCCGCTGACACCAATACGAACAAAAAGCTCAAGTAAGAAGGAGAATTCCTATCCTATCTATACAATATAAAAGAGACAATTTTTTTTTGAAACAGATGTTGAATTTCTATCGTCAAACAAAACGACGTCGTTTAAGCATTTCCTCATTTGTTTTCATAATCCATATTCCCTACAGCCTTTTCTATTCCATCTCCATGGCGGCATTAAGAAGCG
This sequence comes from Fraxinus baroniana, assembly GCA_903798355.1. Classification (NCBI taxonomy): domain Eukaryota; kingdom Viridiplantae; phylum Streptophyta; class Magnoliopsida; order Lamiales; family Oleaceae; genus Fraxinus; species Fraxinus baroniana. The sequence continues at coordinate 9,747 of CAIGRO010233620.1, read as the reverse complement.
CAATTTGAGCTTCTCTTTCGCTTCTCTTCCAGCCATCAAAACACATCGGTAAAATTAACAAGAAATTAAAATTGGATGGGAGAGGAAGAATGAAAAGAATTTATGAGAATGAGAATTTGGCTGCAATAGATGATACTGCTGAAAGATATTTGAAGAAGAAAGAGTATCTTTATCTGAATAAAATGTCAAGATATTTAAATACAAGTTTATTTGAAAATGGATGACATAGATGAAATTGAAACAGGTGCAAGGAAGAAAATGTAAAAAAAAAAATTTCCCCTTTTGTTTCTAACTTTTGTTTTTGTATTTTTTGTTGAAACTTTCAAGTTTTTTATTGAACAAGTTTTGTTAAATAAGATTTAGCCCCTGTTTGGTATGTATTAAAATTTTCATTTTCATTCTTGTACTCATTTTTAACCACATTCTTTAATAAAATAATATTTTACATCACATCAATAAATTTTCTTTCATTTTCAACCACATATTCCTCATGACATCATTTCAAAAAAATACATTCTCTCATTTTAATATTCACCAAACACATCTATTCCAGAATATATTCTTCCAAATTAATGTGGGTCAAACACACCCTTAATTAGTGATGTCTCCAAAAATAACCGAAAATCAGTGAACACTATTACATAGCTAACTATACTACGACACGTACGTTGCACGTAGGTCTCACTAGTATAAGAAAAGAATGACGTGGAATCCCCAATTGTAAACATTAATGTTGAAGAAAGTTTTGTTGTTTCATTGTATGTGTGGGAAGTGATTATAACCTGTTTAAATTATAAATAGATAGCAATCAGTGGTAGAACTTGTAGGCCCAATGAAAGGTGTAGATATAAAGTATGTTTGACCAAATATGATCGCTTCCCAAACATGTACTTAGTTAATAAGCCTTTCTACAAATATATCTGGTTTATTATTGTGCATTCCCAAAAAAGAACAAACTAATTGCAAAGTTTTATTTCCTTCTGCTGCAGACACTTGGTATAGGACATGCATTTGCTTCATTTATCTGGCTTTGTGGTCCAATAACAGGCCTTGTGGTACGTGGTGACACAATTCTCTTTCAACTATTTTAGTTTTTTCTAATTATAGCGTATTCAGTTCAATAGCATCAATTTATTTCAGGAAGCTCAATGGAAGTGAAATAATCATATAATTTAGTTGAGTTTTTACAAAACTGTGATAGTAATAATTGTCGGAATTCTGTGATAGTCAATTAAGTTCATCACTTGCTTGGTTACTGAATTGTGGTATTCTGCTGCAAAGTGAGGTTAACTTTGCGTGATACGTCAAACCACTCATAGAAATCGTTGTTTTGGGAAAGCGTGTACTTTTTAGATGTACACAATACAAACGATATTGGTAAAACCTGCAAATTTGTTTACTTGTCTAATACAATGCGTGTAACCATGTATTTTTATATATATTTTTTGTTAGCTTCGTTCATTCTGAAATTATGCAAGTCATCTTTCTTCTCACGTTCCTCTTAACTTTGAAACACAAACAAAACTTATCGCTGCTATGGAATAAAAAAATTGCATTTCCTAAAATGTTATCTGGAAAAGTATTTTGTACTTTCAACTGGAAAACTGTAATAGTAACGTTGGATTTACTGATAACATCAGATCTTTATCATCACTAGTCACATGAGCAGTCACATTGTAAATTTGATTTTGTCGTGATTGGGAATGAAATCTAGTTTCTGAAGAAGGTAAGAGTTTGGGATATGTACAAAACAAATGATATTGACAGACCTTGCCAATTTGGTTGCTTGTCTAATAAATATTTTTGTGTAACCATGTACAAATTTTTGTTGAGTTTGTTTTCTTCATTCATTCTGAAATTATTCATGTCATCACTCTTCCCCTTTTCCTTGTGTCTTCATAACAAGCAAAAGTGATACAAAACTTTAACATTGATTTAGAAATAAAAGATTTACAATTTCCTCAGCTTTCTTTTGGAAAAGTGTTTTGTACTTTTAAACTGTAAAAATAGAATAGTAACGTCTAATGTGGAGTTTAGTCATAAAATTAAATCTTGACCATCACTAGTCATGGATAATCATGGTGGCAAATTGGATTTTCTAGTGATTGGGAATGGAATCTAGTTTCTGATGGTTGAATTTGGGATGTAAATTTTCGTTTTACTTTGAAAAAAGCTACTTTGAAGTCCAATATGTTTGGTGATATGAACTGTTGATAAATTTCTGAACAACTATGCAGATATTCACTCTCATGTTCATCTAAGAAACATTTTTTAGATATTTTATTAATTCTTTCTTTCAGGTTCAACCTTTTGTTGGTATATGGAGTGATAAGTGCTCTTCAAAATATGGTAGAAGAAGGCCATTCATTTTTGTTGGATCTCTCATGATCTCAGTTGCTGTATGTTGTGAAACTCCTATTTGCCTTTCAGTTATTGGTGTTTTTTTCCTTAATATCTGTTAAACTAAATCTTGTATTGCAGGTGATAATAATTGGGTTTTCTGCAGACATTGGTTACCTAATAGGAGATACAAAAGAACACTGCAGGTATTCTTGACCCCTTGATAATATGTCTTTTTCGTTTTTCTTGCTTGTGAATGTCAATATGTGTTTAACCAACTCATGCAAACGCAGCACATTTAAAGGTACTCGCCCAAGGGCAGCTATTATCTTCATAATCGGGTTTTGGATGCTGGACCTTGCAAACAACACAGTGCAGGTGAATTCTAAAAGATCAAATTAATGTGCACCCACATGGTGGATTTTTTTTTTGTCTAAAGTTCAATATTTTTAATATTAAAAATAGATAAGTGATTTCTGAATTATTATAGGGTCCAGCTCGAGCTCTCCTGGCCGATTTATCTGGTAATCCTTCTCCGCCTACTAAATCTGATAAAAAAAATGAAAAGTAGTATAATTTGTATTTTTGGCCACTGAACTCTTAATAGTGAACATATATCATTCTACTCTTCATGTATTATCTTTTACACTATAACATAAGTTCAATTCGAGCATTTGTTATGTAATTTATCTACTGCTGAAGCCTGGGAGTTGGTAAGGACTAAAATAAATAGGGTAGCCAATCTATTCAATTCGGAATAAACCCCCTGTAAAGATATCATTCTTTGCCTGGCGCTTGCTTAATAAACGGCTTCCATTGGATGATAGAAATTTTATCTCAAAAAATTCCCCATACGGTTTGCACATTTTTTTTTTTGTGGAAAAAATGAATCATACAACTGATTCTGCCACTTCAGTTTATTTTATTTAATCATTTTTATCTTGTTTGCAATTTTAGAAGTTTAAAGCTGAGAAACATTTGTTTTCAGCGATCTCCCCCAGCCCTTCCCCATACTTGAACCAGTTATGGAATGTCAGTAAAGCCGTAATTCGTGCTGCCCTACCCCTATGCCCTTCCCTCTTCTTCAGACCTAATCTACTACCCTATCACATTGTCCATTGGCATAAGACTTACATCAATTGGAAACCCTCAAATTATAAAAAGCCCCCCAGATTGAACAATCCTATGATCATTCAGTGGAATCAGAATAAGTTTTACATAATTAAGTCAAAGTAAAGTGGAAGAACTCGTAACAATGCCCCACCAACATCTAAGTGGCATCCGTCTCCCCTTTCTCCTCTGTAAAACTTTTGTACACTCACAGACTTATATAAATCTAAGAATAGAAATGCATGACTGTAATACCTGCGGCATTACTACCCGTACCATCCTCTGCAGCCACCGTTACATATTCTCTTCACTAGCATTGGCAACATTAGTCAATCACCGAACTCCACCGGTCCAACTTAAAAGACTATTCTTTATGTAGGAATAATGCTATCTATGACAACTGCTGATGATCAACAGTTTAGGTAGCAATTAAGTGACATTAATTGATATGTCACCTTAAATTTAGGCTATGGATCTGATAGGATTCTACTAGAGAAAAAACGAACAAGATATGAATGAACCAAACTTTGATTGAAACTGAAGAAATGATTACAGAAAGATAACAGATGCTGATGATCTATAGTGACTCTGAATCTACCCCTCTCTCTTGCTCTTTAATTGCCTGCCTTCCAATTCCCTCCACTTATTTATAGATCTCCTCTAACTAACTAACCCTTTCTCCACCAGTTTCTGTTACTTACCGCCAGCTCTTCAAGCCTTCTTCTGGGTCCTTCTAGAATAAGTAAATCGCATAGGAGGTCCATCAGGATTCCATTTAAAAATGACATATCAATAAACGTCACTTAATTACCACTCAAACCTGCTGATAATCAGCAATTATGATAGAGAACATTATTCCGTATGTATATCTGAAAGATAACATTTACATATAGGAGAGAGAAATCTCCAGTTGGGTTGACTGGAAGAGAGGAGAAGATCTGATAGAGGACAGAAAAAGTTGGGATGTGGAATGGGATAATGCAGTGGAAGACCCTTTCACCGTCTTCTTACCTTTTCTGTTTCTTTTGGGGCCTACAGCTGAAGCTCTACTTCTATCCCCACCGTATTGCATGGACAGATCACGTAGGACATTTTCTGTTATGTTTATTTGCAGATCTTGGTGGAAGGGGTGCATTGAGCCTGCTGTTGTAGTTGAATGGTTAAGCTGAGACAGATTGTGGGGTGCAAATTGAAACCAAAGACAAGTTTAGTTGCTAAAGACTTTTTTCCCCAAAGGAAACTAAGGGAAAAAATATCTGTCCCATCATTTTCTGTAACATTTTTGAGTCGGAGGTTAATAGTTTTCTATAGTATATAGTTCTTACACGTTTTATATTTTTATAAATATTTAATATTTATTAATTACCTAATGGTAGGTCCTGATCAAAGAAACTCAGCGAATGCTATATTTTGCTCCTGGATGGCAGTTGGAAACATTCTTGGATTTTCTGCTGGGGCTAGTGGAAATTGGCACAGGTTAGGTATTTGTGAATTCTGCAATAATTTTCTCTATATTATGAAATGCTTATTTGGTCTGTATTATTGGGAGCTTTGTGTTTCTCAAAAAATTATTATAGGACTAGCAACAATTACATTTCAAGTGGTACACTTTGCTTCCTTTCTTTTCAATAAAATATGTAACAATATGTGTTCTTCGATATATCCGTAGTCCGTACTTGGAGCATGTTTGGATATGCTTCTTTCTAAAAATGAAGCCACGGGCATGGGTTCGTTTTTAGAATCTTCATGTATAGAAAGAAGCACACCCAAACGTGCTATTATTAAGCTTTTTCTGAATGATTGATACATATAGTATGTTCTGAACAGATGGTTTCCATTTCTGACTAATAGAGCTTGTTGTGAACCATGTGGGAATCTGAAAGCAGCATTTTTGGTTGCAGTGGTGAGTTTGATCAAACGGTTTAAATTGAACAGTGATATATCATTGCAATTGATGGCTTATTGTTTAATGCTTGACGAGACAAAGGTAAAGTATTGCATCATATGACATCTAGTGGAATTATCTTAAAATTTTATGAAAACAATTTATCTTTTTGTAGATTTTGCATTTTACCTTTACTTGCTGATTAGAGGCCCTGTGATGTGGGGACCATTCTCAATAACGAAAAAGAGGAAGCCATATGAGTGTCTTTATTATATAAATTAAGCCCCTATTTGGTTTAGCTAAAATTCAGATTTTTAGTAGATTTTGTTAAAAGTTAATGAAATGTGTAATTGAAAAGTTGATAAAAGTTTTGGACCCCATGAAATGTGTGGTTGAAATGAATTTTAGAAAATGGGGGCCAAACGGGGGCTAAATGACAGTGAAAATTATACTATTTTTTTTTTTTTTTTTTCGAACTGCTCTGTTTCCATTTCATAGGCATCATAAGACATCTAGTGGAATTATCTTAAAATTTTATGAAAACAATTTATCTTTTTGTAGATTTTGCATTTTACCTTTACTTGCTGATTAGAGGCCCTGTGATGTGGGGACCATACTCAAGAACGAAAAAGAGGAAGCCATATGAGTGTCTTTATTATATAAATTAAGTCCCTATTTGGTTTAGCTAAAATTCAGATTTTTAGTAGATTTTGTTAAAAAGTTAATGAAATGTGTAATTGAAAAGTTGATAAAAGTTGTGGACCTCATGAAATGTGTGGTTGAAATGAATTTTAGAAAATGGAGGCCAAACGGGGGCTAAATGACAGTGAAAATTATACTAATTCTTTTTTTCTGAAAACAATTTATATTGTTGCATTTTGTAGTTTAACTTTTGCTGATAAGAGACACTTGTACATATACAGTAAGCTAGGTTTTCAGCATTTGGCACACCTTTGATGGTGTACCTATGCTATGACTGCTGACAATAAATAAGTAATTGTGATCAAGTGTATCTCTGTATATTTCTGTTCATATGTAGAATGTGGCAAATTTTCTGTAGCTTTTGTTATTTTACAATTTTTCACCTTCACTTACAAATTACCTTGTAAGTTTACTGTTATAGATTGTATCTACCTGCTGCCAAACATTGTTTGCACTTCATCCAATTCTGAAATCTGATGTGCAGGTGTTCCTGACACTTTGCACGCTTGTGACTCTCTACTTTGCCAAGGAAGTTCCGTTGATACCAAAGCAACATCACCGTCTATCGGACTCTGCTCCTCTCTTGGATGATCCTCAAGAACACGGTTCTGATTTTTTAAAATCAAAAACTGATACAAAGTCAACGGATAATAGCCCGGGGATTAAGTCTGTTAAGGATTATGCAATGGATAACAATTTTAGGAACCAAGGGCTAAAAGATGGGGAAGAACATGATGAAAATTTCAACGATAGTCCTAGTGCAGTTTTGGTCAATTTACTGACTAGCTTACGCCATTTACCACCAGCAATGCATTCAGTGCTAATAGTCATGGCATTGACTTGGGTAAGTGCTTTCTGATGAGTTATTTCCCAAGTCGGGTTCCATGGCTAGGTTGCAAGTAGCCTGTAGGATTAAGTCAGTGCTAATAGTCATGGCATTGACTTGGGTAAGTGCTTTCTGATGAGTTATTTCCCAAGTCGGGTTCCATGGCTAGGTTGCAAGTAGCCTGTAGGATTAAGTTTACTGTTGGTCTTTAATTCGTTGGTCTTTAATTCTTGTATCTCTGACCTTTTCCTTAATAATTCATGATCAGTTGTCCTGGTTTCCTTTTTTTCTCTTTGACACGGATTGGATGGGGAGAGAAGTTTTTCATGGGGACCCAAAGGGAAATGTCTCTGAAGTTCAAGCTTATAATGAAGGCGTCAGAGAAGGTGCATTCGGTTTATTATTGAATTCCGTAAGAACTCAAAATTGATATCCATTCATTTATCTCTTTATACATCAATGAAAATTCCATTTTGCAACTGCAGGGTTTACCGTTGGTTGTAATTGTACTAGCATTCCAAGTCCCTTTATGTTTTCTGTTTGTTTGTTTTGCAGGTTGTTCTTGGCATCAGCTCCTTCTTTATTGAGCCAATGTGTCAGTGGATGGGAGCAAGATTAGTTTGGGCTGCAAGCAATTTTATCGTATTTGCCTGCATGGCAGGCACTGCTCTTATTGGTTTTGTATCTGTGAGACAATCCTCAGAAGGGGTTCAACATGTCATTGGGGCAAATGGAGCTACTAAGATTGCCTCTTTGGTTGTTTTTGCTCTTCTTGGCCTTCCTCTTTCTGTAAGTATTCTGATGCTTGACTTTCACCCTCCCAGTCTCCAAATAGTGTGGATTATGTATAGAAATGTGCATCTCCATTTTTTATTTGAAATCATGTTTCCTGATTTTTTCTTTTGATGCTTTACTCTGTATTGTAGGTCACGTACAGTGTGCCCTTCTCTGTTACTGCCGAGTTGACTGCTGATTCAGGAGGCGGCCAAGGTACTTCTAGAGTCTTCTTTGTTCTATCTCTGCTATTTGATGGAGCTATTTATCTAATTTAAAGCTTTTGCACCACTGATTAGGGCTGGCCATTGGAGTACTAAATCTTGCTATAGTCTTACCTCAGGTAGTTTATTGTCGTCATTGCCGTTTGCCTGTTTTGCTTGATTATGAATGTTGAATAGGCTTTGGCCAACTAATGTAGATGATAACAAAAACAAAAATAGCCATTTTATTTGAGTTGGCTTCATTGTTTGTGCTACGGATGATTTTCTGATATGATATAGTTTCTTTTTTCTCATTAGATGATTGTGTCCCTTGGTGCGGGTCCGTGGGACCAATTATTTGGTGGTGGAAATATACCGGCTTTTGTCCTGGCATCAATATCTGCCTTGGCAGCTGGTGTCATTGCAATTAACAGGCTTCCAACTCTTAATAGCAGTTCCTACAAACCAACTGGCTTCCACTTTGGTTGATCAAATATTCTTGGACGAGACGATTACCACTTGTATATGACACAGTCAGCCACATAGACCAGTATCGAGCGCACAAATCTTCGGATCTTACTCTTATCATTTCTCTACAAGGGAGATGAGTATTCCACACTCACAGTTCATTCATTTTTTTACCCAAGTGGGCGATGGTTGTGCTAATATACATGTACATTATTTCTGTAAGAAGCATATAAACCGGGAGAAAAGCATAGATATGATAAGCTTACAACCATCCTGGGATCTCGTAATTCTTTTATTTGATATATAGCAGAGCTGCCATTTTCAATCATGTCGGTGATAGTTTTCGGACACTACAGAGGTGTAATAGAAATTGAATAGTATGTAGACATCGAGGACCCCACACTTCTGAATTTTAAGAAATTTTGTTATTTTCTTGTAAGATATTTGCCGTGCTTGCGTTGGGAAATTGTATGCATTAGGCTTGATACTCGTACGAGTTTCATGTCTCAATATGGTGTCAAAATGTGTTGAGTCGTCTAGGCTGTTTATTGGTGATAAAATAGAAATTTTGGTTGGGTAGAGTGGTTCGATTGATGATGAAATATAATTCGTGATTCGGTTTTTTGCTTTTATTGATATAAAGTGCCATTAAGCTCTGGGAAGCTAGATTTGATAAAAAAAAACATTACTATACTTGTTTATTATGCTGTGAAATACCATATATATAGTTGAGTTTTGTTGCTCGTATAGAAACAGAAGCCATAGAATTTTACCAGAACACACACACACACGGGTGTGCGTAGTAAAAGACCGGGCGAAATGGTAAAATGAATGAGATTTTAAATCTCTTTTTATTAATACTGTTGTAAAAGGAAAGTTTATTTATTGAAGTATTGAGGCAAATTTTGGGCATAAAGAATTGATACATAATTGATACACGTAATGACACATAATTGATACACGTGAATTGATCATTGATACATAAAGATTTTGGGCATAAAGAATTGATCATTGTATGAATTCAAGGTTGCTGCAATTAATGTTAAAAGTTTTAATTTTCTAAATTCTTGTATATATTTTTACACACGATTCTGCCGTCACTTCTCTCGAAATCAATGCTAATTTTTTAAATTGTTTGTCGCTACAATCATTCTGGTGAATCTTGTCTTTCTATATAATCTTTAATTTAAAACTTTAATTCATGTGTTAATTTTGCTTTTAACTCCGTATATGATAAATTCACGTGCATGTCTAAAAAAATTTCTTAATGCGTGTTTGACAATTATTTTCTTTAACTTGATTAAATAACTTTAGATGTTCTTTTATAAGTTCTAAAGCGATAATATAATTTTTTTTTTTGCTCATGAAGTAGCACAATATTCTAATTAATATTTCAGAAGAATATTACTTGCTCTTGAAGAGTATAAATTATATTTTTC
>CAIGRO010233592.1:0-10110 GCA_903798355.1 Fraxinus baroniana | reverse complement strand
GTCGGGTAATCCAAAGTATACATTCCTCGTGGGCTAGACAATCCGGACTCTTAAGGTCCACTTTATTACTTGAACGCGACCCGTGCGCTTACGGCATACGAATCTAGCGAACAATCTCTATCTCCAATAATGATAACATTAAGAGATTTCACGTCAAAATTAAAGAATATCGTCACAAATCAATAAGGGTCCGTTAGATTGCAAGGATGAAATTTGGGTGGAAAGAAAATGAATTTCAGGGAATTGAATTGCATAAACTTGTTTTACTGGGAATTGTCAATTAATTGTGTTTGATTGGTATAATTTTCTACCTGAAAAATATTGAAATTTTGGATTTTTTGATATTCGTTTGACTTTATTTTCCAAGGAAATTGTCCATTAAAGGGATATAATTTGTTACAATTGGTGATACAATTTGTTTCCATTACCAAAAAAAAAAATGAAAAAGTTGCCTAGAGCTTTTCCTCAAAAACCAAGAAGGGGGTTGGGTGGAAAAGCATTTATCAAGAAAATTTTGCCTATCAAACAAACAAAAATGTGAAAATTGAAAACCAATTCCTAGTTCCATGGAAAAGAAATACTATCAAACAGGGCCTAATTATTATCAGTTGCAGGAAAATTTCTGCTATGCTAGAGTGAATTCTATCTAGATCATTCAATTTGGGGTTTGATCAGCATCGTATCACAATTGGTAAATGATTATCCAATAGAAGCGGGCAACTAACATTTTCAAAATTTCTCAGACAGACAATTACGCGTCGGTAGTCAATGTAATTTATTTTCAAAATCAAATTTGTAGGTTGTGCTTTCCTTCCAAAAATGTATGTTTGCAACTTTGATTTGTTATGAGTGGTATTTGTAATTGTGACAATAAATCGTGTAATTGGTCACAGTCACATGATGTGACAAATTATTTGAAATGGGTGATTTTATATGACATGATTCAATATATATGATCCTGTAACTTGTAACTGAACCATTCTATTGAAGATTATGTATAAAATAATTGTGATCAACTGTCTCATTTATGTGACTTACAATAAGATACAGTGACATGTCTAATTGACTATAAAATGATTGTGACCAACTATCTTATTTACGTGACTTACAATAAGATACAGTGACATGTCTAATTTCATGCTGTAGTGACTTTTAGCTGAACCATTCTATTAAGATTATTCATAAAATGATTGTGATCAGCAGTCTTATTTATATGACTTACAATAAGTTACAGTGACCTGTCTAATTTCATGTTGTGGCGATTTTTATGTTAGTGTTATAAGTGGTACTTCATTATTGTACTTGTAATGCAAATTTATGACCTACATTAATCATGAACTTAAGTGATTTTTTGTGACTTGCATTTTTTTGTGAAAAGTTGTAGAAATGGGCTCCGTGCACGTTTGCTTGATAAATGGATTGAACATATCACTGGTGTTGGTTGATTAGAATTGTGGTTTTACAAACTTAGTAAATATCGTTCTGACTGAGTTCGATTTAGATCAAACCACAGTTGGAATCACAATGGCCTATACATTGAACAGTGAGTTGCCTGCAATCAGAATAAATAGTAATAATAATGTCTTGTCCTACCTGATGCTAAAGTGCATGGATCATGACCCTTCCAAATATTCGATAAACGTTGACGTCACGATTGTGGAAAGTGGAGAAAAGTCATGTATGATTCCAGTTGATGGACACCCCAGTGGCGTAATGTTTTCATTAATGGATATGTTATCAGACATATGCAATGCAATAGTTGAAACTCCATGTCACAATTTCATATATGAAGTCACGGTTGTCTCTGTGCTTAATGGTATGCAAATAGAAAAGGGAAATACTTTCCATGATAAGGAAATTCTGAAATTGAGCTTGTCTTTGCTTGCAATACAAAACATGTTTGAATTAATGGTTGTTCGTTCGAACAAGAAAGAATATCTTGTCAGGTATTCCCAAAGAAGAGTGTAATTGGATATGCAAATCTTCAAAATTGGGGAGAATAGAGATGTTTAGGATTACAAATGGTCACACATGTGCTTTTAATATAGTATTGGGATCTCATAAGCAGTTATCAACCACAGTTGTGTCATCTTGCATCAAATACAAATACACCTCGTCACGAACCATATACACTCCAAACGATATATGTAAAGACAAGTTACATATATATGGAGTTTCTCCGAATTATGTAAAAGCTTGGAGATCTCGGAAGAAAACACTGAAGATACTTAGAGGGGATCCTACAGATTTATTCATGAAAATACCAACATTCTTTTCTATACTTCATCAAACAAATTCAGGTACGATCATAGGACTGGAGTTTGATGGTCATAATAGATTCAAATACTGCTTTATGGCCCTAGGTTCATGAATTAAAGGATGAGAAAATTGTAGGTATGTGATTGTAGTTGATGGAATGTATTTGAATGGACACTATGGTGGTACACTTTTCATGGCGTGTACACAAGATGCTAATAACAGCATATTCATACTTGTATTTAGAATTGGAGATAATGAGAATGATAGCTCTTGGTTTTGATTTTTTGAAAACTTAAAGAAGGCGATGAAAATAGGGATGACTTGTGTTTTGTATCGAATCGTTGCAATAGTATCAAGAACAAAATTGAAAATGTGTATCCAGGGACCTGTCATAGGATACGTTTGTATCATCTCTACAAAACCTGAAATCACATTATGGAAAATCAGGTCACAACATAACTCATGCTTTCAATTCTGCAGTCCGTGCATATACACACTGGCTGAGTTCAAATATAATATGCAACAGATGGCTTAAATGAATCATAAGATTACTTATTACCTAGTATGTGTTAATTTCAAGAAAAATTTAAATTCTAATAGAGGTCAGATGTAACATTTCTCAAAACATATTTTTTCTTGTATATTGATGAAGGACTTGAAAAGAGGTCATGATTCCACATGCTAGCTAATAGATACTCAACAATGACATCAAATATAGTAAAGTCGGTGAATAAAGTCACAAAGGCAGCCAAGAACTATCCCATTGTAGCTTTATTATATTCGTTGCGACAAACTATACAATCTTGGTTCCACAAACATAGGGACACAGCGCATGGAACTTTTACGAAGTTGTCGAGCAAATACGAAAAAACTCTTAGGGATATCACCACTGATTTGAGATATTTGAGGGTAAGATTGATATCTGTGACCTCAATCTCATCTTTGTTACCCTATTAATGTATGTAAATTAACTGTCATTATTTGCAGGTGTCTCATACAAATCACACCGTGTTTTCTATAAGTGGTAAATGCTCATCTTTCATCGTCGATGTAGAACAATGTACATGTACAAGTAGGATATTTCAAGTAGATCAGTTACCATGTCCATACACATTCACTGTCATTGCAATGATGAAGATGGATCTACATGATTATGTGTTCATACTATTACTCAAGAGAGGCATACATGAATGCATACCAAACACTATATTTCCAATTGAAAATTCGGGTGTCTAGAGAGTGTTTGATGAAGTGAAAGACTTATATAATTGTATTAGCACCAAACCAAAAAAGAAGTTCAAGAAGACCTACATAAAAAGGAAGGATCATCATATGAAGGAAAAATAACTGTCAAATGTGGAAGTTGAGATCAAAATGGTACAACCGTAGGTCGTGCAGCAAGTTGGTTCCATTAAGTAAAAGAAATCATAGTTACATGTGAATAATACGATGTCAACTGATGATACACATTGATAGTAGTTATAGCATTCAAGTTCATCGTTCTCTTTATTGTTTCACTTGTTAACAGTGGATAGTGTTAGGCATATCATGTAAATGTACACTATTCGTTCAAATAATATTAATTCAAACTGTGAATGTAACTTGACATTTGAGTACTGATGTAAAATTTGTAGGTCTGGTTACAATTATGTGACATGATATCAATTAAATTATGACTTATACCGGTTTGTAACCTATTGCCAATAATATTTTTTAATGTGGTTTGTAAACAATAACTTGTGACTTGTAAACATTAATATGTGACATTAAGGAAATAATCTATAACCTACACACATTACTAAACTATGACATTTAAATATTTATAATAGTGATCTGTGACATGTTGACATTATTATTTAACTTGAAGGAAATAATATGTGAAATGCATACAGGTCAATGGTTATTTTGTCGCATCAACTTTTGAATAACGAAATGTAATAGACAGAAGTAGTGAAATAAGATTTCATAACATCATGAACATTCATAAACTTCAATTGTAATCATCGTTACAAAATGAGATATATATATTCCCTTGCCACTACATAGTTACATCAATGTTCAGTCACCGATTCAACTGTCAATCTATAACTAGAACCCCCTCGACCTTTCCCTTTACCACCTTGGTGGCCTTCTTAATTTTACTGTGCTTATAAATCAAAGCAACTATATCCAATCGTGCTCTGGCAGCATCAAAATCCTTTGGCATGGAATCTAAGTCATTATGAAGAATGTATTCGACATATTTGATCACAAATATCTTGCAATCATGATTGAAAAAAAAAAGTCAGTTTATTAGTTTTTACATTGAATTGGTGGTCACAAAACAGATATTTCTTTAGTCAATTAACACGTTAAAATGATTGTCACAAACATACCTATTTTGTTGTTGTGGCCCTTCATAAACTAACGCAAGTCTCAACTCCATGGAATCATCTTGATCATCATCTGAAGGTCTAATCCATATTTCGATTGCATCCATCAAATGAGGGATGATTTTCAAATATGATTTGATTCTCCCTTTCACACTTAAATCTGTGAACGTCTTCTTGGCCGAATTGCATATAATCAATGCACAAGCCTTAATATCAAGTAACCCCAACATCCAATGTGCCTTGTTTGTAAGCAAAATTGGCATTAAGACTTGGTACACTTCAATCCATGGACTACTTAATGGTATTCTAACACGTGATATCATTAATCAGTCTTGTCTCCGTGAGTAGAACATTTCGATCCTTTATCAATTTCAGATATATATTCTCGATTGTAACCTAAAAGTATGAGTTACGGTATGTGGCTTGTAACTAATTAAAAATGATGTTTTTATGTGATATGTGACCTTAGCATGTGTTCTATGACATGTATGAAATTTATGTGACCTGACCATAATGTGTGTGACTTGTGTATACGGTATGTGAACTAGTGTATGTGACTTGTGACTAATGAACAATAATGTGTGTATGTGATATGTGACCTTAGCATGTATTCTATGACCCGTTTGAAATTAATGTGACCTGCCATAATGTCTGCAACTTGGATATATGATATGTGACCTACGATAAGTGATACAGTACAAATGCTATGATACATATATAGAATGGTATGTGATCTTTGCATACTGAGTTGGTCAATGATGAGTCTGTAGAAACGAGTTCATGCTACAATGTTTTATTGTCTATGGCGAATGTACCAATGTAAAAAGGAGGCTTAGTGACATCGTCAATATCTTTGAATTTTTTCCTATAAAGAGAAACAAATAACAAATTAGTTATCCTTATTTGCAATGGGTATGTGTTGTAGTTCACAAAGTAATGTCATACAAACTTGTTTGTTAGTTTGTAACATCTATGGAACCAACTCTGAAATATTGAAACATTAGCATCATCTGCATGCCGATTGTAATATCGAAAAACTACAACATTCTCAGAACTCTTGCTTTGATTCTCTTCATTAGAAACAAAATGAGACTGTAATATTTTTACCGGTCTAGAGACACGCTTCAACGACACACCAGATGTGGGTGCGAAAGTGGATGATACCTCTCATATAGTGAAATATTGAACACAGTAGTTCATTTTGTGACCTATAAAAGGTAAAATATAATTTGTGTTTTTTAACCAAAAACCTATTGACGTTCACATTATGTGTCATTCACTACACGGGCGATTACAACATCCACTTCTTGAACATGTTTTGATTGAAGCAATTGCGACCTAATATTGTCAACGTTTGGAGTAGGTTGGGTAGAATCAATCCCCAAATCAAATGATGGCGTTTCTAACGTCATTGGGTCCAATAATTGCTTATCAGGGTACATCTTACCTTTTCATTTCTTATCAACAGTTTCTTCAACATTCTTCCCCTACAATGGCACATTTATGTATGAAAAGTCAAGAAGTTACAAATGAAGATGTCAAACTTGGTAGTAGAATGAACTTACTTCTTCCTGAATGTTTCTAGCTCCATCACTAGGCAATTCACATTTTTCTTTGAATATGTTCAAAATTTGATCCATTGAACTTGATATCATTGCGATCACAAATTCAGATATAAAGTTCATTTCTGACTTCATCTCCAACAAGTTTGATCTGATTTCTCCTTGTGTACGAATAATAATATTCATCTTGTGATTGTTGTCAGCCTTTATTGATGATAAATGTGCCTTGACATCATTGATTTGCATAGAGAGCTCCTTATTTTTCATTTGGAGTTCACTAATTTCATTTTTCAAACCTTCAACACCTATGAAATTCGACATACATCAATTACATGGATAATGTAAGGTATCAAAGTATATGCATCATGTGTGACCCATGTACAGCTGTCTGGGACTTTGAACACTATGGCATGTGACCAATGCGTCTATATTTGTGACCTGTCTGAATAACATGTACCAAATTCACAAAGGTATGTCACAAATACGTATGCACATTGAAATTCGAAACCTAAACTCGAATAAAAAAAAAGATAATATTTTATAAATCAATAAACATGACAATCAAAGATAGCAACATACATTAGATCTGTGTGTGTGTGCTGTCGGAGGTGAAGACATGAGCAGATGGACCCTCATCCACCGGTGAATGAATGTGTGCAGTGTGTGGCTCAATCGGAGGATCCATTGAAGTACGAACAAAAAAAGATGTCATCTGTCTTCTCGAAGGTGGATCAACAAAATCATCGTTGTCATCCTCAATATCATTAGAATGTCTCAATTGTCAGTCAGTAATCATTAGAATGAGTGGTTTGGATTTTTTGATTGGTTACTGGAGCTTTGAACCTTTATTGGCACGTAATAGCGATGGTTGATGTGGTGTGTTATATGAAACACCTTCTAGGTATAGCTGCACCATCTCCGTTTCAGATGGATTGATGTCTTGTACTTACAACTGTAAATAAACGAAAGGACTTGTCATGAAACCTATTTACTGTGAACTGTATACTGATTGCAGAACGTAAATTGTGACTGCATAAAGTAGTGAATTGTGACCTGATAGCGAGAATTGTTACATGTCTTACGAATCAATCAGTATTGTTGCATGTGAAATATGCAATGTGATTTTTCCTATGACTGCATAATATGAAATGTGACATGTGACTCTATTAGGTGAAATGTGACTTATTTATGTAATACACAAATGAAATGAAAACTTACATCCAGATCAAAGAATACCTCTTCTTCAATTCAAGAGACGTGGGTACCTCCTCCGAATTCTAGAAGTTACAGTCCCATCTAGTCGTAGAATAGGCTCATAAATCCAAACTTGAAAGGCAACTAGAAATCCTTTGAATCTGTAATGAGAGTTTTTATTACTCAAACTATCTATCAGCGAGTTTATGGAAAATTCGAACAAATATTTCGCCTATAGAAACATGTTCATAGTATCAAAATCTTCAACATTTTTGTACGAGGTCAAGAAAAGGTATGATGTTATCAAATAAAGAATCTTAATCATAACCAAATCACGATCGTGTGCATTCGTTAAACTAAGAAAAATATCTCTAATATATTCATTTGTCACTAAGCTCAAGTGTCCAAAATATTTTTCCTTAATCCTAGACTGTGCATTTTGAAGACTTTTCCTTACATCCTGACCCTAGTACCTAAGTCTCGTGATTATACAGAACTCATGTAGAGAAAACCGTAGATACTTACCGGCAACCATAAATCATGTCTCCTTTTTGTTCGGTTGCTTCACCTCCCTAGTAGAAAATAATGTATTAGCTGACATTAAACATCTATCTCACTACAATCCAAGAAATAGGAAAAGTATTAACTAGTATCTGTTTTTGTTCAGAGTTGAACTTCAATGTAAAATTTGTCAGCACGTGTTTGGTTGCATTTGTTGTAATTTTACCAGGAAACCATATAGCATTCAGTATTATATACTCCCATTCCTACAATTTATGACAAACATAAAAAGACTACATTGGTATTTTTGATACATTTACATGAATTTATATCACACGAGAAGCATATTGCATTCAATTATTTTATCACAGACACTACTTATGTCACATATAACTAAGGTCACGAATTATATATAAATATAGGCTTATTACAACCTCATGATTCATCATAGAAAAATCAACGTTTCACGAACACATAATGGATTGCAAATAATAGTAAAAATGCGTTCACAATCAGGCAATTGGTCACAGTCAAAACAGAAATCATAGAGAGAAGGATGGTCACAACATTATTAAAAAAATATGTATCTACATTCCCGGACAATTGAGATGGTCACAAAAACTATTCAAACAAATATAGAGGTCACAAAGAGTATGATGGTCAGTATATCTCGAATAGAGTTATTTTGAAATGAGGTCACAACTTCTAACAATGTGTGACTACCCAAACCATAAACACCCAACAAATGTGAAATACGAATTTGCTATTAACTAAATTAGATAAACAATTGATTATAACTTTTCAAACAAATAGACCCTCATATATGCTCTAATCGGGTTTTTTTCACAAAAATGAGGTCACAAATTCTAACATTGTGCGACTATCCAAACCATACACACCCAACATATGCTAAATATCCATTTCCAAATAATAAAATCAGAACACCAGTATTTCACGATTTTGGTAGGATTTTGAGACTGGTTTCAGGTATCGTATCTTTACTAACTTTTATCCTTCTTCTTTTCTCATTTTTGTTCTAAATTTCTCACCCATCTTATCTTGACTTTTGGGATCATTGCTCCGTGTTAAAACCATTTTTAATGTATGGTATTTTTTGAAAAATTTGCCGTGGACGTCGTGATCACAATGTGATAATAGGGAAGAAGAAAATGGATTTTATAGATGAAATGTAGAATACCGCTATTCAGTTTATGAAGAGGGTGGGTTTTGTGGGTGAAATGAAAGTTTTAACTTGGAAGGGTTTTTCGGCTGAGGGAGGTCACAATATGATAATGGGGGAAGAAGATATTTGGTTTTGTGGGTGAAATGGAGAACACCGCTATTCCGCTTATGGACAAGACGATCGCGGGTTTCGTGTGTGAAATTGAGGTTTAACATGGAAGGGTTCTACGCATTTGCATTAGGGAGTTTATTATATATATGATATTCTCTCACTTGTTTTGATATATATGACTATTTTGGTTTCCAACATACCCGGAACTCAAATTGGTAAATATATACATATTTTATATTTATTTATTATTTCTGTAAATATCTGAAATAAATGGAATCTTCGAAATCTTGAGTCAATGTAATTTCCACGTATAACCAGTGTTCTAAAAAGCGTAAAACGTGGCTAGACTAGAGGTCAAACTTCAAGCTTTACAAGCCTATGCGAAGCTTAGGCGTAAAAAAACGTTTTTTTTTATTTTTAATTTTATTTTAAGCTTTTAATCATTGTAAAAAAAAAATTCAATAATTCAAATAATAATACCAAACATCTAAAATTATAAAATACTGTATTTACTTAATAATCCGACATAAAGATAAGTTTCAAAATCATAATTACATAACGTAGATAACTTGTAATTTAAATTTTATCTAATCTAACTCTTTATCGAATTTCAATTCAATATTTTCTTCTTCATCTAATTCGTCATCCGTATCGTCTGATACAAAATTATTATTCTCGGGCTCCTTTATTTCATTTTGATCATTTCTTGTAGATTGTAAGATATCATTCTCCTCATCACCCTCATCACCACAACCCTCTACAATCCAAGATTGTGCATTAATAGCATCGCTTGTTATTAAAGTCTCTATTTTGGCATTCATCTTCTTATTGTTCATCAACATTGCATTCAATTGGACATAAACAAGATTATTCATCCTCGTAGTGTCAAGTCTATTCCTTTTTTTGGTGTGTATCTACAAACACAAAA
>CAIGRO010233544.1:0-16209 GCA_903798355.1 Fraxinus baroniana | reverse complement strand
ATATTGAAAAATGAAAAGTAAGGAACTATTGAAATAATTAAATTGTAATAGGGCTAAAATCGTTCAAAAAATGATTCTCACTTGATGTGATATTTAATATATTATAGAAATCG
This sequence comes from Fraxinus baroniana, assembly GCA_903798355.1. Classification (NCBI taxonomy): domain Eukaryota; kingdom Viridiplantae; phylum Streptophyta; class Magnoliopsida; order Lamiales; family Oleaceae; genus Fraxinus; species Fraxinus baroniana. Next base: position 16,096 of record CAIGRO010233544.1, on the reverse strand, counting down.
TCAAAAAAAAAAAAAAAATGATTCTCACTTGATTAATATTTAATATATTATAGATATAGATTTCAAGCTCATCCGTACGGCAAAAATTGCAATTACAATACTCTCTAGTCTCCACTATTGCCGGACACATCTATAATTTCTTCCAATCATTCCTCTACTCTCCTCTCTTTCAAAATCATACCACCCGCAGTTTTTCTCAAACATGCTAGTAGTCGAGCTTCTCTCAAAAATAGGATGGTGATTAGTGAAATGAAAAACGATAAGAAAATAAATTAAAGAGCATTGTTGTCGATAATATTTTTTATTTAAAATGTAGAACAATATTTTTATTTTTCAATTAATGTTAAAAGGAAAATGAAAAAACAGAAAAGGTTCGCATGAGCTGACCCGACCTCAACATGGCTCATACTTTTTGACTAGCTATAGGTTGAGTCGAGCCAAACAAGATTAGCATGTTTGGTATAGATTTTAATCCGATTAAAATTGAAAATATAATCGTTATTGTGTCCTACTCGTATAATAAAAATCATTTCAATTTTAATCCGAGTTTAATATGCGAAGGCCCCCTCAATCCGGTCATATACACCTATACACTACAGTGCAAAACGTCCATAGAGATTTGACAGCCAGCAACCGTAGAAAATTAGACAGATCTTGTTCTTGTTCTTGCTCGCTCAATACTCGATTTCTACTCGGGGAACAGACCACAGAGCATACAACTTCGATGATTGTTCCAGCCGTGGGAAAAACTTTACTGAGGATTACAGTGATATTTTTCTCAATATTTCTAGCCCTAATTGTATTCACACCGTCTTTCCCCTTCTTCCAATACCATGTAAATTCTTCACAGTAAGTCATTATCGATTCTGTTATATCATAATCTAATATATTCAAGATTGTGTGTCTATATTTTCTGATCTAAGTTGTATAATGGGAAATTGCAGGTCATATAGACCAGAGATATGGAGTCTTCGAAGGATTGTTGAATGGAGACCTTGCAATTGGTGGATTCAAGGCCACCCAGCTGGTTAGATTTTTCATCTTTTGTTGAATAAGTTTTAAAATCCCTTTGGGATCAGGTTCAGGGAAAAAAAAAATGAGTAGCTTTTAAGCACAAACATGCCAATCACAAGCAAGAATGAAGTTCGACTTTGTTGAAGCACCTGATCTAGAAGCTTAACCTTTTAGAGAGAGTTACATGAATATTATTTAAATCTTGTCTTCACCACATCCCATGAACTTGCGGGATACCTTTTTCCCTCCAAATGCGTGCAGAGTTTCATTAAATGGGTGGCTGCTATGTTGAACCACATAAAACTTAGATATCGCTAAGGACAAGGATAACGCTAGGGTAAATTTAATGTTTGGTTCCAAATGAATATTCAAGAATCAAGGGAGTGTGCAAAAATAAGTAAGAGATAAATACGTCCTAATTTAATAATGTGCATTTGTATTAAATGGGACATTATTTTGATTTTCACATGTCAATCCACACCATTTTACATGAAAGTGTAAGAATTTCCCCATCACAATTTACCATTGAGAGCACAACCTAGGAAATTGTGAATCGCTAAGTCTGCCTCTCTTAATAGGTCTCCTTCTCATCAAATATGATCTCTCTTGCGCCATCAAATTCTTCGCAATGTGTAGGAATAAAAGTTTTCGTTTATAGAGTAGTTTATAGAGTACTATGTCTCATTTCACAATTAGGACTGTTTATTTATTCTGTTTTGTACTGGGAAAGCTGAAGAACTCACGTCTTCAAATCAAAACCCTCTGCAATCTTCAACCATCACAAACACGATATTGAGAAGCAAAGACACTTAGAGCTCTATGACCATTGATATCAAAAGAATGCTTTATTGGCCTTTAGCAGTTGAATTTCGACAATATGCTAGTTTTGCATTGAGAAATAAAATTTCACTGTTGCAGCATGGACAGTCTATCAAGAGAAGCAAGTCAGCAACACTAGTATTAGCAATAGCCAAGGCAATCTTTGCCAAACTATTTGCCTTTAATCATCACCCACGGTATCCATCTTGTTGATTTTCCCATTCCAGTCAATACAAAACCTTGTCTTTAACACCTTCTCCTTCTTATCTAGAGAATGCTATTTTACTTTTACAGCTGCAATAGTCCTGGAAAAATTAATGATGATGTAAACCCCGAGTAGGGGAGAACATAGACCCCATTTGACCCCCATTATTTGAGATTATAATTTTTAGAATAATATTTTTTCGAAGAATGTGTGGTTAAAAAAGAAGAAAAAGTTTTAAGTTTTTGAGTAATATTATTTTATTGGAAAATGTGTGATTGATAAGGAGAGAGAGAAAAATAGATTATAATTTTAATGGGGGCCAAACGGGGGTGTAACAAAAATTTTAGACTTCTATGGAGAATCTAGTGGAAAATAACACTTGGTTTGGGGGGGGGGGATTTAAATGTTGGGTACTCATCCTAGCTATATGACTCATCCTATCCATATGTCAGGATTTACTTTAGGTAACTTTCAAAGTAGAATTAATTGAGGTTTTTGTGAGGGTGTGTGCATAATGTTATACTTTAAACTTTGGGGGTGGTTTGATTTTTCTTTCTAAGTCAATTTTGACTGGCTTCCAATGCAGCCATTTGCATTTGGTTTTTGTTGTTGAAATGCTGCAGCTTTACCAGCCAAGAGTAATGGGTATATTCGAGTGGATTGCTATGGAGGACTCAATCAGATGAGGAGGGATGTGAGTTCCACATAACATTATCTATTGGTCATGATTGGCTTCACTCCTAAGCGCTTTATTTTTCTTCTATTTTATTACTTTAATTGGCATAATATGATGATTTTAGTTGTGTGATGGTGTTGGAGTTGCTCGCTTGCTGAACGCTACTCTTGTTTTGCCCAAATTTGAGGTGGCTGCTTATTGGAATGAATCCAGGTAAGAAATTGCTGTGAGTCTATTGACATAGGACTATTCCTCTGCACTTGCAGGATTTCGTTATCAATGTAATTCAGAAAGAGTGCAGCCCGTTAAACTAGAGTTAGTGAAGTAGATTGAAGTCTTTCAACCCCAAAAAAGGAATTTTCTACCTCACCTTCATGTGTCAGAGACGAGGAACATGATATTCTTTCCTAATATTCCATTAATCACCGACAAAACTTACCTTTCAGTGTAACTATCCTCCATATATGCAAATTTGTCATGCTCTAAGATGCTCCAACTCTCAAATAATTCCTCATCTTTGGTATGCTATCTCAATTAATTTGACAGTGACTTAGTTATGGTTGAGTTACTTGGGTTGTGTTATGTGGGTGAGAAACATTCAGCAGTCTGCTGAAATAAGGAAATTTACACCTTCGATTGCTTTTGTGATTTACATTCATTCGATGCAAGCTACAGTGTGGCCTAACTTATTATTTCACCACGCAGTGGATTTGGAGATGTGTTTGATGTAGACTATTTCATCCAACAAATGAGTGGCTTCATCGAAGTAGTAAAAGAGCTGCCTGAAGAGATTGCATCAAAAGAACCTTTTCATGTTGATTGTAGCAAACGTAAAGGTCTATATGACTATGTTGAGAGTGTGCTTCCTTCCCTTTTGGAGCATCGTTATATTTCATTCACGCCAGCAATGAGTCAAAGAAGGGATAGGTACCACTTTGTATTCTTGAATTCCTTTGTTCTAGTAAAAAATCTCTTCTTATACTTACAACACAATTTCTAGTCAACCTTGCTTGCTTCTCTTGTTCCTGCACATGTACAAAGATATTTATTCTTTTCACCTTCTATATTTTGTCGTCTTGGGTGTGATTTTTTTATTTTTTTTTGCCCTGTGCACAGTGGGTGGGTTGGTGCTTTTAGTCTAGGTAAAAGTTCTTGCTGCAGTCGAGGACTATGCAATTTAAATTATGAGGACTTGCGTAAATAATTCGAAAAAATTAAGTTCATTGCCATTAGATTTTTTCCAAGTAATTGCCTTAAAACCTGTTTTTTATTTGGAATATGGCCTTGGACATAAATGATAATTTGGAATATGATGGTAGAAAAATTGATTATTTATTAGTTTGACAAAAAGGGACACGCTGAACTGCCAGGCATGTTGTTCCACATTCTTCTTGATAAGTTCTTGCCCTTCACTACACATTTGTGATTTTTCGTAAGATGTGTTTATCAAGATTCCAGAGTACATCTTATAATCATAAATTTTGTAGGTATCCACTATATGCCAAAGCTGCATTCTGCCAGGCATGTTACAATGCACTGCGCTTAACCAGCACGTTGGAGAAGAAAGCGTCTGAGCTTCTAGAAGCTATACCCAAGCCCTTCCTTTCACTTCACCTTCGGTTCGAACCTGACATGGTAGCTTACAGTCAATGTGAGTACTCTAATCTGTCTCCTGCCTCTTTGCAAGCCATAGATGCTGCACGAGGAGACCGGAAAGCCTGGACTGGAGAACAGGCCCGTATATGGAGAAACCGGGGAAAGTGTCCCCTCACACCAAATGAAACTGCTCTCATCCTTCAAGCTCTTTCTGTCCCAACAGACACAAAAATTTATTTGGCAGCTGGGGATGGCCTTATGGAACTCGAAGGATTAACTTCAGTCTACACGAATGTTTTCACTAAATCTACCCTTCATAGTGGTGAGGACTTTGCAAACATGCATGGAAATACGAAAGCGGCACTGGATTATTACGTGTCCATCAGCAGTGATTCATATGTGGCAACTTATTTCGGAAATATGGATAAAATGGTTGCAGCAATGCGTGCTTTGAAGGGGTTGCCGAAAACACTTTTCTTAAGCCGGAGGGGTTTTGCTGTGTTAACTTCTCAGGGGCTCAAGGGGAAGGCACTGCTTGAAGCCCTATGGAAAATTCATAGAGATGATTTTGTAATGGGTGTAGGATCTGCTTTACCTGACTGCTTTTGTGAATTCAAGTTATGAGGTTAGTTTCCTAAAATTCACATTCCTTCGATAAGGGATAGTTTTCTCAATAGGCATATGTTTATTTAAGTTGTGCAAGTCAACTGAGTTTATAATTGGTTCGTAGAAGTTTCTTGAGAGAGTCGAACATTAAGTGAATATATATTTTTGAACTCATTTTTTTGGAGGTTTGAATGTTAATTGTGATTCATGAGTTTGAATTCTTCTTTTTCTGTTTGTACGCTGCTAGAACCATTTGATCGGCTTCTTGCTTTACATGATCAAAAGATTCAATACCCCTATTCATTCATTTTTCTATTTACTTAATTATTTATCCTTAAGTATAGAAACATGAAGATAAATAAACCACTTAAAAATTTTCCAAATGAAGGCTAAATGGTGGGTTCTTGCAAGAACCATAAGAACAAGCTTGTTACGAACTTGACCTAAATTGAAAAATAATGAATTGTAATTCAAGAAACTCGAAAACAAAAGAAAAGTTATACTTGTCTTCATCCTTAGCAAGTTATTCATCAAAAACTACAAATTCAATGGCGAAATGACACTAGTTTCCACTAGCATAGTATTTTGGATTTGAACAGAGATTGATCACTGCCTGTAGACGTGTCATTGGAAGCATCTCCTATTGAAAATTTCAAAATGTTCGAATTGTGAAGGTCCCAGAAGATGACAAAGCATTTCTCTGTATTGCTTATCACCACGAGTCAGTTTCCCTTTTCCTCTCGACTGCCGCATTATCCATGATAGGATCTTGTTGGAACTGAGAATCAGTTTGCGCCGGGGTAAAACATTAAGCCGCCAGAATAAAATCAACTGTTGAAGATCGGTGTAAATTGATTTAATGGCCATTTCGAAGAGAATCTCTTCCTCCCATAAGAAAACGATACCTAGTGAATCCCATAACATTAAAATTTGTAGGGCTCATCAATTTCACTCAACAAGGCAAAATGGAACAAAAACGAATATAACATAGGATGAAAATAAAAAAATTTACAAAATCAGCAAAATATGAATCAGCAAAATGGAAAATGATAAACCAGCTGTGCAGCCGGCCTGCATTTGTACGTGACTTAGTAGAGCACGCTATACTAAGCTTGAAACACAAGTAAATTCTAAAAGAAATAATTTCATTTGTTGGTCAATGTTGGAAATAACCAACCAACCTATTTTGAAATTTTAATTAAAAGTGGGGCTTACTTTTAAGCCTAGCCAAAAACTAAATTGAGATTAATTTTTATACATTCTGGCAGCTGCAAACTTTCCTACGCGGAGGTACTCAAATTAAAAACCGTATGCATTAACTAGTATTAGATAAACCATTTGATATATTAAATGGTAAGACTTAATAGGGTAAATGGAACTAGAGACAACTCGTATTGTTACGTGCAAATAAGTCTATAATACATACCTTGGAGAAAAAAATTGTTCCCACTTTTGTATGTGAAAGTCATTCTAACCCCCACATGCAGATATCTGATAGAGATAGACTTTCAGCTGGATAATGTGAATCGCCTACATCAAGAAATATATAATGATGATATTAACCGATTGTTATCCACAGATTTCGCAAAATTGTTGAAATTAAGTAAATGACAAGACTATTCTACTAGGATAAGCAGAAGTGTAGGAGTGTATTTGGTGCAAAATAGTCCTACCTAGATATCCAACCTCTTAGGATAAGCAACCAAAAACTCAAGAGAGAAATTGTTAAGTAGTATCCTCATAATAGCTTTTTTCGCTTCATGTTACTCCCGGTTGATACAGAAAATACACTTTCTCTTGTAAAATAAAATCGTTCATATTCTGAGACCATTTCCTTCCTGATCACAAGATTTTCAGTCTTTAAACAAGGATTGTAGAATCATTGAAGCCTCAACAGACACACCATCATTTAGATAGCGCTCAAATAATTTCGAGTACTTAATAGCAATATTGAGCTCAAGCTCATCTAGATTGCAGGAAACTATGCTCTTCCATTCTTTAGATTTTCCTACTAAACAAATTCCACTTAACAGGGCAGTAAAAGTTACTGAATCTGGAGGGAACCCCTTCTTTGACATCTTATCACTCAACTGCAATGCAGCTGTAAGCATTCCATGTAAACAAAGGCAGCCAATAATTGCATTATATGCAGCTGAGATAGGATCCCAACCATCCGACATCATCCATCCAAAAACCTCTAGAAGCATAAGCCCCTGCATATCAGATTCATTATGTCTGCTCAAGATGGTGCTAGATGCATTTTTCGAAAACCCATTAACCAAATAATGAAATGTAATATCATTGGGATTACATTTGCTCAAAAGCATTTGTTCAAAAAAAGAGGCTGCTTTGGCAAGTTTTCCCTCTTTACAAAAACCTCCTATTAGTACAGTATAAGTCACAACATTAGGCATTGCACTGTTCATTTTCATCTCTCTAAAAATCTTTTCAGCTCCAACAGAATATCTGTTGCGACAAAACCCATCAATGAGAGAGGTATAAGTGACAACATTTGGCGTAGAATTCCGTTTTACCATAAGGCTAAAAATTTTTAATGCACCATACAGATCATGTTGCTTTATATACCCATGTATAATAGTAGAATAAGTAAATTCATCCGGAGAAATATTTCTATTTACCATTTTATTCATACAGACGATTGCGTCTCTCATCATCCTAGATTTACAGAAGCCCTTAATCATGGCATTGTAGCCAACTACCCCAGGATCCATACCCCTCTTAATTATATCATTAAAGATTTTCTTTGCCTCATCAAGATTATCATTTCTGATACATCCATCCACCAAAGTAGCATAAACATGCATATCAGGTAGTACACCGTGCCCAAGCATCTCTGAAAGAAGCTGCTTAGCAGCAAGAAACCTTCCAGTTTTGCATAGGCCATTCATCAAAACATTGTAAATACCCGAATCGGGGGATACACCCCTCTCGATCATTTTTTCTCGAACTGTCAATGCAGCATCAACCTCCCCAGAAACAACTAACCCATGTACAAGAGCTCCATAAGTTACTAAATCAGGTTTTTGTCCACATTCTGTCATCTCAACAACCAAGCTCGAGGCCCTCTCAAAATCCCCCTGTCTGCAATAGGTGTGTATAAGAGGAGTGAAACTTAGCTTATTCGGTATATGTCCCCTCCTTTTCACCTGCTCTAAAAGCTTTTCAGCTTCCTGTAACTTCCCATCCCTACATGCATTAGAAATCAAAATATTATAGGTCACTATGTCCAACTTGCATCCAACCTGGATCATTTTCCTCGTCGTCTCTACTGCATCCCCAACAAAGCCATACCTATATCTACCTTCGATTATACTATTATACACTTCAGTGCTAACTTCGATGCCCCTTGATTCCATTTCCTTTAAAAGTTCACTGAGTTTCTCAAAACTCCCTTCTTTGCAAATCCCGTTTATTATAGCTGCATATGTCTCCACCGTGGGCAAAAATCCCTTCAATTTCAACTCGTTGAGAAGCCCGTGAGCTCTGTCAGTATCCCCTCTCTTGCAATACCCGGCAATAAGAGTATTATAAAACACAATATTCGGAATGGCATTCCTTCCCCACCTTTTCTCAATTAACTTTTTACCTTCCTCAACCTTCCCTTCTTTACACAGCCCTCCGACCATTATACAAACACTATAATTATCTACACAAATATTGTCAATACCATCATCCCTTATCATCATTTCGTCGTATACATTCCGTGCAATTTCGATTTTCCCATTCTTTACAAGCCCATTAAGTAAAGAATTACAAGCCAAAACATGGGGCACCACATTATACTTTTTCAACACAAATGAATACAACTCAAGAGCTTTCTCAACTTGCCCAGATTCCGCATAGGCTCGGATAACAACATCGAACGCCTCACCCGTAGGCAACTTCTCTTCACATTTCACACACTCCGCCAACAAATTTCCAATCTCCGTAAACACTTTAGACCTAGCCAAGAGCTTCAAAAGCGAAGAATAAGCAAACCCATCAAGAGAAAAGCTTTTCTGCGACACCCAGTCAAAGAACTTGAGACCCAATTCACAGTCACGAATTTTGTCGAACACTAGGTGTGCAATTTCTGAAGGAGCAACGTCCTCTTCCGAAAAGCGGGATTCGAGTATTTTTTCCCAATGGCTTCCTTGGGTCCTGATAATTTCACATACCTCATTTGTCAGTTTCTTGATGTGAGGCGTGATGCGGATTTTTGACGGAAGTTTTGGTTTGAATTTGGGAGTGTGCAGGGGTTTGATGAGAGACAGCAGGTTTTTTGACATGGAGTAAAAACACTTCCCCGTTAAGGGTGCATGTAATTTTTATTACACGTATTGTTTATGCCAAAAGAAAAATCGACTTTATTTGAGATTAATTAAAAGTTGTAAACTCATAATAGATTATAAGTTGTGACAAACAGCTATAAACTTTGTCCAACATACACCAACGATGATCACGATTTGATTTGTTCTGATGTGATCTGAATTTCGATTATAATTTCTCATATTCTTGATCAAATTTACAATGATTGGCGTAGTACTTCCTAATTCTCCAATTTATGTGCATTTCGCGAGCAAACTTACGAGTAAGATTGTGTTACTAATAATAATATCATCAGGTAAAACCTCTACCAGATACTCGTTAATTTTGAATGAAGAATGAAGCAAGTACCTACTCAAAGAAAGTAGAACACTCGTTTCAATAGTTGTGATTGTGTTTTTTAATGAGAAAAATTTTTAGCCCTAAATACCATCTCTAAGAGAATCACAGTGAAATTGAGTAAGAGGTACCCCCTCTTCCACTAGCCTCCAGATTTTGCTCTTGGAGATGTATCCCAACTTCCTATGCTCGGTAAACCAAGATCGGTAACTCTTCCCTTCTTGCACTGCTAGGTGAACTGTGGATTTAATTTTGAATTTCTTAAATTTTATACATTCTAGATTTTTACAAGTCTGAAAATCGACTTCAAGGACCTCTTTACTACAAAAAATAAATCAAGGGACCCAAATGCAAAAAGATATGAGTGATAATCAAAAGCCAACAATAACCCTGAAACAATTACATACTACTCTCTAAATTTTTCTTTTTTATTACGTTTTACACTTCAAAAAATTTCATGAAGCCTTCAAATCTTCTCAACTATGATAGGCATGCAATCAGAACAATATTGATGATTGAGCCTATTTAAGAGAAAAAAAGACAGAATATAACATTTCTAGCCCTTGATAAAATACCAACTTTTCCGATTTAGATTCCTAAAATACTTCTATGTGTCTGGAATTCTCTCGTTCCTTCATAATCACCTGCTTTATAAACCATACACCGATCTCTCATCATTATCTTTAGCCACCAGTGATATAACCTATATATGCTCGATGCCCTTTGACCATTCAGTAAGTCATAAAATGGAAAAATATAAGAACCTATGCCCTGCATAAGAAATGGAAAATTATATTAGCTTGATAGATAATCAAAGAAAATCTCTATTTAAAGCAGTTACAGCATTTCATTGTAATAGAAATGGAGATGATACTTTCGTTTATTCTTCTTTAATTTTGATAACCTCAGTACAGTTTAATTTGTTACATTTGCAGATGGAATAGAAGTCAAATCCCAAAGAGTTAAAAATTCAATATAATTTGGTTCATCACCAATAACCTGTTAATCATGCATCCTTCCAGCAGCCGAACTAAAAAAGTTCTACCCGATTCCAACTGTTGAAAATCTTATAGCTGTAAAATTAACGGAGCATCTTTTCCTATTCCTACAATGGAAACATGGTGAAACTTTGAACCACGTTGACAGCACAGGTTGATGACAACATGGACATATTCAGAAGTAAAGAGCAGATAATAGCTTCCACAAACTCGTATAAAAACATTTTTCATCCATTTTCCCTGCTGTTTTTCATTAAAATAGGGAGCATGCAAATGTTTTACCACTTTCAACACATTCAAATCATATACTAATTCATATATAACAATTTTTTACTCCCTCACAAATCTTCCAATTATACTCATTCCAAATGCATAATGTAAGAGACCCTTTTCTAGTGATGGCAAAAAAACCCGCCCCGCCCCGACGGGTTGGTGGGGCTGAGAGGGGTGCCCCGCCCCGTGAAGAATAAAAAAAATAATTTACTACAAATTAAAAAAAAAAAAAAAAATAGTTAACTGGAAATTTTTGTAAAAAAAAATAATAAAAAAATTAAACAGGGCAGGAAATGGGGCAAGCCCCCGCCCCGCCCGAACCAGCCCAGTTACCATCTCCCCTTTTCTTTGTAAACTAAGCCCTTGTTTGAGCCCATTTTTTTGAAGATAATAGATTTTGTAATAGTGATTTTTTTTTTTGAGAATTTAATTAAAAAGTAGAAAAAAATTTGGGATTTACGTGCAAAATTATTTTGTTAGGAGAATATGTAGTTGGAAATAAATTTGAGGAAAAATTTAATTTTTTTTAGAATGGGGCTCAAACATAGGCTAAATGTCTTAATTTGATTTGGTACAGTAACACTAATATAGGTATGACTGAAAACATTTGTGCACCTTATACGCTTTAATATTTTTGACCAAAAGAATGTGACATGATATGCAGTGAGGAACCATATGCCTTTTGACTTTGGTATATATAAATCAGTTAACCACAAATGGAAATTATATAATTACATGTACCTAGGTAGTAAAGTTTTTTTTTCCACAAATAAGTAAAAATTTAATTTGGATACTATGAGGAGGATATAAAGACATCCAATTTGGGGGAATTACAAAATAGTACCTCATTTTACTACCTCCATTTCTACTGATCACCAGTTAGTATTGTTTCTTCAACCTTCATAATGAGTGGGCGAGGGCACTAGGTACTCAGTGTTTAAGTCTTAAACTTGAATTACCTCCACAAGTCTAACCAAACTAGGGCAAGATTGAATGATCTCTTAGTGGCAACCAAATGGACACAAGCCTGAGTTCACTAGGCTTGTAGTTCTTGAGAGATGATCAGTACAGGGAGGATGCATTGAAGATGCTCTATGCATCAGGGTACCTATGAGGCCATGCTTTGGGGGGGGGGATTCCTCTTCCTTTGCATCCACAGGAGTAATGTCGCTCGAATTTTTATTTTTCTTATTTTTCATGAGAAACATGCACGCTCTTTGCCACCTTATAATGGATAATTCAGAGTCAGACTTTGAACCTATACCTCAAAGGCGAACAGTGAATTGATTTGGTACAAAGATATAAATTATTTTCCTGACATAGGATACTGGGAATATAGCATTTTCCAATTCTTAGGATCCAACATAAAATAATTAATTTGTCAGTCATCATATACGATTCCTCAGAACCGATTTTTAGTGAGTGTAAGAGTATATGTTAGTATTTTGTGCATATATGTACGCACACATGAAATTATAAAGATTATTTATCACTCATCTCTACGTACCCTGACGTTACTCTCAGAATCCACTCTGTATTTCCTATGTATAGCTTAGTCTACATATACCGAATTTGACAAAAGTACTAATAGTTGTTTGATAACCACAAGTACATAGGCATGTATAGCCAAGGGATAGTAAAACTAACCATTAGTGGGCCGAAGTTTTCAAATTAGCATCTGCAGGGCCCAATGGTGTGCGATAAGAATACTTATGCTGCTCCACAGATACTCCATTCATCATCACAAATCTGATTACAAGGAAAATAACATGCACAAGTCTCAAAAATGTTTAATAGTTTGCAAAGATTTGATGTTGGCGAGTGCACTAAATGAAGCATTAATACTACAAAGTGTACTGGTAGGAATGAAGATGCAAAGCAAAGAGAACATTGATTGACGGACATAAACTTGCACACAAAGATCCAGGGACATCAACATGCACACTACGGAAAAAGAGGAGAAATAATTATATCCATAAATAACTTACAAAAACTTGGGTTGTTCCTCCTCTTAGCACTTCCATTTCACCATGCATGTTATTAAGGCAGTGCCCCAAATTAATTGAAGAAAATTGGACGTCTTTACCTAAATGCCATCCCTCAGAAAAGCATCTCCCATCAACTTCATTCAATGATAAACGATTTCTACGGAAAGTTACCTGCTGCTTAGCCTCCATATCTTTTTATGCGACACTTCAGCATCCAATGTTTTAATTCAACCCCTTGACAATTTTGATTTCATGGCACTTATTTGATCACCAGAAAAAGGAGGTACCCTTTTCTTAGCCAAGAGAAAAATATATTTGGCCTTTTCAAGTTTGTCAAGTTTTCCGTCCTTCCTCAGACCTTCAAGCAGCTTACAGATGCTATCCACACTAGGATACCAATTATTTTGCATACTGTCTTTGCAAAAAGTGTATGCCAAATCAAAATTACCTGCTCGACAAAGATAGTGGATCATGGTCTGATAAATTTTTTGATTGGGCTTGTATCCTTCATGGCAAAAAGCATTATAAACTCTCATTACCATTTCAAGGTATCCAGCACAACTAAAGCCTTTAATCACCAAATTATATGTTATCTTATCTGGACGTAACCCATAGCAATGCATCCAAGCCAATAATTTGTTAGCATCCCAAGCTCGCCCTTTATTCACTAAGAATTGAATTCTGGCATTAAAGGTTGCCACATTAGGAAGACAACCCTTTAGTATCATAAGGTTCCATAATCCATTGGCAACCTCCCATCGGTTTGCCTTGTAAAAGGCCGCTATTAGTGTTGTGTATGTAATCACGTCCGGACTTATTCCCAGCCTTTTCATCTCAACCATGACCAAATAAGCTTTATCTGATATACCCATTTCACAAAACGCTTTGATAACAATATTAATAGAAAACACATCTAGCTCGATGCCAAAGTTGAAAGGAACGTGTCTTAGAAAAGATTCAATTGCCTCCAAATCACGGGAATTAGTCAACACCTTTAACGTAGCATTAAACGACTTAACTGTCCTCTTACAACCATACAGATGCATTTCATAAAATGTATTAACAGCAAGTTTAAACATTCCAGCCCTCCCATACAACATTATAATTCGAACTATGAATCCTTCTCGTCGGCCCTGCGGCAAAGTCTTCTGATGCTCAAGCAAATTCTCAATGTAATCAAACCGACCAGCCCCAGCTAACCTAGAAATTGTATCCTCGAATGCAAATCGATTTTCAACAACAACTTTATTGTGGGCATTGGCCTTAAACAAATTAAACAACTTTTCAGTATCCCTCTCATTCTTCAACTTAACAAGTGCGGGTTCATCCATTTTAATAGGTTTTCGCATATAATTTGACTCCCCAATATTCCTAGCAGGACCAACATTGTTAATAGAGAGCACATCATGAGCTGCAGCATAAATATGGGGCACTGTACCTAATCTGCGAACCAGGCGCAGAAAGAGCATGATCCAATACTACCCTCAATATTTCAAACATAGCTACCAACCAAAATCAACATTTCAGTAAAATCTTGGATAGCCATTAAACAAAATGATGCCAAATAAAAAGCATTAACAGTCAGAATCCAAGTAGTTCATGTAAATATATTGAACCCCTACACCATAAAATCAATCGAATGCTAATCTAAAATCCCAGAAAACCATCCAGCAAATACGTTATGTCACAAAGACCCAAATGGGGTTCTGGGAAATGTAAATGCGTATCAGAGATTACAAGAAATTAGGAAAAATCCGTATGCTGATATGGGTGTAGCGGAGGAGGTAATCTGTATTATAATCATTTTAAAGAGATAATAAAAATTACCTAGAGAGAGAAAAAGCTCTATTTCATGCATACAGAGCGATGTGGTGAACTCTTAGGAAATTTATGTGTGCGTGTGTTGGGGGAAGCTAGTGGTGGTGGAAGGGTTTGCGTCCTGGGGGTCTCTAGGTTAGGTGTTTTTGTCCCTTGAGTGAACTATTCTTGATCTGCCGCAGTTGGCTGCACCATAAAGACCTGGGTGCACATCCCCTCAATTCTTTTCAAAATTACAAGACGTGCGCGTAATAGTGTTGACTGATTTTTAATTATTTTTGAAATATCACTAATTACATCCCGTTTGGCACCCATTCATTTCTCTTTCTCTTTCTCTTTCTCATTCTCATTTTTCATTTCAACCACACATTCTCCTAATAAAATAATATTCCACACAAATCAAAAACTTTTCATCACTTTTCCACCACACATTCTTACATCAATCACTATTCTAAAAATTCTTTTCAACCCAAAATGGGTTTCAAACAGGGGCTAAATCTTATTTATCAAAACTTTTTCAATAGAAAATTCGAAAGTTACAGCAAAAAATAAAACTCGATTGCTGAAAGTTCAAACCAATAAAACTTGGTAGGTAGCATAACCCCATCTGGAGTTCAAGAAAGTTCAAACCAATAAAAATTGATTGCTTGCTCAATTTCAAAGCCTATCAATGCGCATCTTATATATTAATTGCATGATAGTCGTAATTTTGAATTGAATTGCAACTCATCATAGCCAACATTTATCCCATGGATTCGGGGCAATGCTCCCAAGTGTGATCGACCTGACCGGTCGGTCGTGGGGTTCGAGGGCAACGCCCCTAGTGGTGATTGACCTAACCGGTCAGGTCGCGGGGATCAAATGGGTAGCATCGCCTCGTGGGGGTCCGAGGCAACACCTATGACGGTGATTGATTTGACTGGTCAAGTCGTGGAGGTCGAAGGGGCAGCGCCCCCTCGTGGGGTCCAGGGGCAGATCCCAGGCGGTGCAAAGTGTTTTGCCCCTTTTATATTGTAGTGATGAATATAGTTATCAATTACCACATTGTAACAAATTTACATTTATAACATAATTCGATTAAAAAAGAAAGAAAAAAATGTAGACATCCCCTCTTGAATTTACTCATTTTATTTCATTTATCTCCACAACCTTTCGGACAATTTAGGCAATATATGTATTATGTATCTCAATGTAAAAAAAAGGGTAATGGCATAAAACGTTCTTACCTTTGAAGGTTTTTGTGGAAAACGTCCTTACCTTTCTTTTCTTTTTTTTTGTGCAGAACATCCCTACGTTTCACATTCTTTGCGCTGAACGCCCTTTTCACCAATTTTTAACATAAAATGACCAATATTCCCTCCTATATAAATAAAAAAGAAAAGAAAAGAAAAGAAAAGAAAAATAAAGAATAAATTGTAATATGCTTCTAAATTTTTTT
>CAIGRO010233537.1:0-16443 GCA_903798355.1 Fraxinus baroniana | reverse complement strand
AACTGCTACCTGATAAGGAAATAGTTGGAAAATATATGAGTTGATAACTCAGTTAGTGGAGAAGTTCAGAAATAACTATGCTTTTTCTTTTACACGTGTTTATCAATATCAAGTTTACATCATTTAACAGTCCACAGTATAACAACATATAGTAATAATAATCAAAAAGTGAGATGTCCAGGTAATACTCAAAGATATCATCTCATAATCATAATATAATCATCAACTCAAATCTATACCATCATCTCATCACATCAAATGTATCAGGATATCTACCAAAAATGTACCATCTGAGTGAAATATATAATCTGGTCATACGCGCGTAGACTATCCCTTGGGCCAAAGACTCTCGACACGGGCCTCACGCCCCATCAGTGAATAGGAGTGGGTCTCAAAGACCTCTCATAATCAATACTAGAATACGGCCAAGACCCATTAGTGAACTATATATACACGGTCAGACCCCTTCATCGACAATCAAGACCCATCAGTGTAGTATAGAACACGGTCAAGGCCCCTCAGTGAACTAGAATAAATATACAATAATGGGTACTTTTCTGGTTAATCTCAATATCACATATGTCTCACATCCTAATTCACAAATAATCCATATACAAACATTAAAATCCCACATAGATCATCATGAAATAATATTTCCACATTAATCATGTAATTGGATAAATAATTCGCATAATTGCATGAAATGTATAATAATATAATTAGTTATCAATACTTGAAAAATATTCATGTGTTTTCACTCACAAGCTATTTACAGAACGATTTGTTTGGTTGGTAGGCTGTCTCGATCTCTTCGCTACCTCCTGATAGAATAATAAATTTATTCAATTCAAAACTCAATTCACAATTTTAGTAAGAATAATAATAAAATAACTATTTCACTTCTCTTTAACAATTTACCCATTAATCGCCACATATACCAAATTTATTATTCACTCACCTTATACACATACACAATCCCTATATATAAATTAATTCAATACCCAAACTTCCATTTTTATCATTTAGTTTCATTAAACTTGTAAAATTTGAGAAAAATCAAGTTTTGACAAAAACAACACTTTCTGGGCAGAATTTCAGAAATAGCACTTGTACATGAATTTTGCACGACAATTGATTAAAATACCAAAATCCACCCTCAAGTCCATATCTCACTTTAATACATCATAATCAAATGTTCCATATCATATAAATACAAGAAAAATTAAAGAATAAGTATCAATTTAATAAACCCATCTTCAAGTCTCACTTTCTCAACATCAACCTCTCAATATGCATTTCATTGATATATTCTTGTTTAATGTCTAAAACATATTTCAACAACCCATACTTTATATCAAATTTCGAATTTAGGAAAAATTTCCATAAACCCTAAAATATCATTCTTCAATAAGTAAATTTCGTGCTTACCTTTAGGAATTGAGAAAGAAATTGAAGGTTGTAGCCTATTTTTCTCCTTTTTCCTTTCTTTTTCTTCAATTTTCTTTCCTCTCCCTTTTTTTTTCCCTCTCTATGGTTTCTTCTTTGTTCTCGGTTTCTTGTCTCCAAAGGAATGAGAGTTTGGTAGATAAAGTCAAAAGTAAATGGATAATTATAGGCAATTTGCAAAGTTAAGTCTCCATTTTCCTTACCATCTCTTATTTAGTCCTTTCATTTCTAATAGTATAAACTAACTCCCTAGATTTCTTTATATATTATTTCTAGCCCTCCAAGTATTATTAATTACCAGTTAGACCCCATAAAAAATCATTTATTCAACTTAATCCTTATTTGACTTTGACCTTGACAATAAAAGGGATGAGGTGTAACAACAAGACCATGACAATATGATAGAAAATGATGCATGATGGGTACAAATATAGGTACAATTTTACTAAAGATACGAAATCTATTACTATTGTGCCGTTATCCCCAAAACAAGTTTATGAAAATCAAATCAAATTGAAAAGTGGGGAGGATAAAAGAATTGGAGAAAAAGAATGTGTGATCTTTCACAACAAGATAACAAGAAACAAGAAAGAAAATAATGAGGTGACTAATTGTAAGAAAAAAGTCTTCTGAGAGAAAGAAAGGTTGAAAGTGATTTTCATTACAAAAGAGAGTGAGTTGAAGAGGATAGTAATTGAGAACCGACCTATGATCCTGTTGGTTTATAAGGAATCACTCCTCAACTTTGAGGAATCTAACACACCCCTCCCTAGGTTGACTACTTCTTTGTAGTAGAAATTCAGAGATTTATTTCTGAAGAACATGCCTAGTGGGTTACCACACATTCGAGGCATCAAGCATCAAAATTGAGTTCACATCTGGAGCTATCATTCCAAACAGACCGGCTTATAGGAATAATCCCGAGAAAATAAATGAACTCCAAAGGCATGTTGAATAATTGATAAACAAGGGGTATGTAAGGAAAAGTACGACTCCATGTGTCGTGCTATGCTACTAGTGCCAAAGAAAGGCGGAACTTGGAGGATGTGCATAGAGTGTCAGGCAATCAACAACATAACAGTAAAGTATCGTTATCATATACCTAGATTAGATTATATGTTAAATAAATTGCATGGATAAGGCTTGTTTAGTGAAACAGATCTTAAAAGTGGATATCATCAAATTAGGACGAGAGATGGAAATGAGTGAAAAAATCGCTTTTAAGACTAAGCATGGTTTATATGAGTAGTTAGTCATGCATTTAGACTTATTAATGCACCTAGCACTTTTATGATATTTACGAATCATGTCTTGCGTGCATTTATAGGTAAATTTGTAATAGTTTACTTCGATATTATCTTGGTATATAGTAAACATTTAAATGAGCATATAGGACATTTAAAATGTGTGCTTGTGATCTTAAGATAAGAACAACTTTTTGCTAACTTTTAAAAGTGTACATTTTGCATATAAAATGTTTTTTGTTGGTTATGTTGTTAATTCTAAAAGAATTGAAGTGGATGAAGAAAAAATCAAAGCCATAAAATAGTGGTCAACATCGAAAAAATAACCGAGGTAAGATGTTTTCATGGGTTGGCTAGCTTTTATAGACATCTTGTCAAAAACTTTAGCACAATCCCTCGGAGATTGTAAAGAAAAGTGCAAGACTTTAGGGCATTGAGCAAGAACATGCTTTTAACAATATTAAGGATAAGTTGTGTACCATACCAGTTTTATCACTACCTAACTTTAACAATACTTTCGAAATTGAATGTGCCTCAGGAATATGTATTGGAGCTGTTTTGATGCAGGGCCGAAGGCCAATAGCTTACTTTAGTAAAAAGTTAAGTGGAATAATTCTCAACTATCCTACATATGATAGGGAGTTGTATACATGTGTTCAAGTTTTGGAAAAGGTAAGCTAGCAAGATTCATATAAGGTGGATGAAGTTTATCGAGACATTTCTATATGTTGTTCGATACAAACAATGTAAAGAAAATGTGGTAGCGCATGAATTATCAAAGAGGTATGTACTTCTTACTTCTTTAGGTGCCAAATTGCTAAGATTTGAATATGTTAAGGACATCTATGCTAAAGATCCGGACTTTTTATATATGAATCATGTGACAAAGGTGCTACAGATTTTTTAAACATGATGGATATTTATTTTGGGAGAATAAGTTATGTGTACCTTGATGTTCAATGAGAGAATTGCTTGTACGAGATTTACATAGTGGAGGTTTAATGGGGCCACTTCGGGATTAAGAAAACCTTGAAGATGTTTAATGGACACTTTTATTGGCCTAAAATAAAAGTTGATGTTGATCGGATTTGTAGTGGATGCATCACTTGTGAAAATGTCAAGTCTAAGATTTTACTACAAGGTTTGTATACACTATTACCCGTTTCTAGTGAGCCTTGGGTTGATGTTTCTATGGATTTTGTGTTGGGTTTACCTAGGACTAAGAAATGAAGAGAATCCATGATGATGCCACTAATATTGCAAATCTATTCTTTAAGAAAGTAGTGCACTTACATCGGGTAACTAGAAGTATTATATCGAATAGAGATGTTAAGTTTCTTAGTCATTTTTGGAAGGTTTTGTGGAGTGAGTTAGGAACTAATCTATTATTTTCTACTAATTGTCACCCACAAACAGATGGACAAACTGAGATTGTTAATAGGACTATGATACAACTATTACGTACTATAATCAATAAGAACTTGAAGAATTGAGAGGATTGCTTGCCATTCATAAAATTTGCATATAATAGGGTCACACATTCTACTACTTCTTACACTCCATTTGAAATTGTTTATGATTTTAATTCACTAAGACCTTTGGATTTAATTCATTTACTTGTTGATAAAAGAGGTAGCTTAGATGGAAAGAAAAATGTCGAGTTGGTAAGATCATTCCATGAGAAGGTAGGTGCCAAATTGAGAAGAAAAATGAGCATTATGTTTCTCAAGTAAATAAAGGGTGGAAGCGCATTACATTTGAATCAGGAGATTGGATTTGGGTGCATATGAGAAATGAACGATTTTCGGCTCAAAGGAAGTTAAAGTTGCAACCAAGGGAAGATGAATCATTCCAAGTGCTTGAAAAGATTAATGATAAAGCCTACAAGTTGGATCTTCTAGGTGAGTATAATATTTTTTTTTATCTTTCTCTATTTGATGTAGGTGGAGATTTGAGAACGAATCTTTTTGAATAGTGAGGAAATGATGAGAACCATGGTATGAGGGCTAGCAAGGACAAGGAATCGTTGATTATAGATGAATGACCAATGACTAAATCATGAGTAAAGAAGGTTAATGAAGCCATGTGATTACTTGCTCAAGCTACGGTGGATAAAACATCAATCACAACAAGTAAATGGACAAATTTCATGTTTGGCTCGAAAGCGAAAATAAAATGCTTAAACATAATTCAAGCAAAGGAAGAAGAATCCCAATTGGAAGGCTATGCATCTGCATAGCTTCATAAGGGTTGCGATCACATCTCATGCAACATGGAGTATTTTAAAGGAGATAGCTGCTTCTATGCGGCCACAACTCATAAATCTATGTGGCCGCACAGAGTAAAATCTGGGCGAGAATTATAATTTTATTCTAGTTTTCTATTTTTGTTAGAATTCTTCTTTCTAGTAAATTTTACCATAATTTCGAGATTATCTAGGATTTTATTGATTCCCTATAAACTAGGCTTTCTTTATTCATTGTAAAAACATACAATTATTGAGATATTATTACGAGACATATTGCGTTTAACTTGTTCTTCATTGAACTTAACTTGAACTTACTAAGAATTGATTTCTTATGAAATTCAACAATTCAAGTATGGTTTCATAGGTTTTGTGATCGTGGAGTCAAGATATTGATTTCAATTATTTTGGTTCTTTAGTTCAGTAATTTATTAGATCGAACTTTCAAACATTATTTTTGACTTTCTTGGTTTTGTAGCTACAATTGTTATGTGCTGCGATATTTGAAAGACACTTTTTGTGATTGAAATTGAAATCATGGATTCTTTGAATCTTTGATATCGTATCTAATCTGTCCTTAATGAACCATCTTTCCTACGAAATCTGGTAGCTTGGATTCGACATACTATTCCGTAGTATGCATATTTCAATTGCAACTCAAAAGATAGCATCTCATAGTGATCAAACAATGCGCTTTCTTCATTGCCACATCTTTTTTTAAATCTTTACAGTTTTATCCATTGTTCCCATTTGTAGAAACAAATACTTCATCACTGGAGAATGCTAAGGTGATAAGAAGTTTTGATTTATTATTAAGGGTTGCGGATCTGAAAGATGAGTTGACTCAAAACCTTATCCTCAATGTTCAAATTTTGTGACGATTTTATAGCAATGACATCAGTTGAGAATTACATTAGATAATGAGATAACTATTTTTTTTTTCATCAAATTTTTATTATATGATTGTTAAACATATTTTCGTCTTCTATGCAATGTGAATCTCATTTTTTCAATTAAAGTTTTGTTATACTCTTATCAAATATTTCTTTAACCTTTTACAATGCAGGGATTAATATTCTCCATTGTCCCAAGTATGTATCGAGATGGAAAATATTTTCCAAAATACTTATCGGTGTAATAATTATTTTTTTCCTAGTTGGAGTGCTCGATCTTTGTCTTAAATTGCGTGTGGAGAAACATTGCTTTTAGTTAATTCAAAATGATTTTAAAGTTTACATTTGAAATAAAATATTCTCACCAAGATGAATTTTTTTTAAAGAATTCAGTAATCGTATACCAATTTGAACTAGAGATTTAAGTTTTCTTGAATTTGAAATTTATGAAGTTCATATGCTTGGAAGAGCGAGATATTATACTTCTTTTATATACTTCAATAGTGGAAAGCACACCTTTGTCAATATAGCCCCAAACTTGTTCATAGCATCCCGAGATTTTATCAACACTCACTGACATGTTCTATTATGAGAAATCATATTTTAGATGGATATGTATCACATAACTTGGGCAATATTACAACTCGAATAGAAGCTCATATTAGCATGCACTGGTGCCTTCAAGAGGTGAATTTTCGGTATATTTTCATACGTACAATATATACTATTAAGTTAGTATTTTAAGTATATTATATTATTTCATCTATTTGTGAAAATAAATTTGTACATAAATATTTCTATTTGCACAAATTTAACTTAGTCTACTTATCGTAGTCAATTCCAAGTTCGAATAATGAAAGATAATTTTTTAAGTTTATAATTCTTTTGACATAATGAATTTTTTTACGTTTACCATTTCCTTACTAATTTATGTTTTCATTATCGTTTGGGGAGTGAATGTGTAATTTTAACATTAAAAATAGTAATTGCAAATGGCTTGCAAACCACACCACGGAACTAGTTGATGGGGTCAGTCGAGCCCAAAATTTGTAAAGCAAGCCAGCTCGGCTCGCCCACACACGAGCACAAGATGGCTCGCGTGATGAGATGAATTGAGTAGCTCGTCTCGATTTATTTAACATCCCCATCCACAATTTATAAATGTGGAGTCTACGTAATGTGTGGCTTAACCACAAATTATACTGGTTACAATTTATAAGCTGTGGAACTTGCAAAACAAGCTCTTCAGCATCTAAAATGGGTTTCCATGTTTAGACTTCTATTGTGTGTAAACAAATGTATTACAATATATAAATGGATAAAATGAACTGTGAAAAAGTGAATTATGAAAACTAGATTTGATTTTTGTGAGGTGTTTATAATAGTGTCATTTGTTTGACATGCACATCTATGGTTAAAATTAAAATTTTTAATTTTTAATATTTTTTTAAAAAATTAATGAAATATTTGGATTTTGTCCGAGCCTCATGTTTTGTTAAGAATACATTTGAGAATAGTAGATTGACGAAGAATCTATGGTTAAACAAAATTTTAAATTTACGTATAATATTATTTTATTAAAAAATATGTTATTGCAAAAAAGAGAAAAAAATATTTTGAAAATAATAAGGATCAAATGTGTGTCTCGTAAAATATGTGATTCAAATTAAGAGTTTGTTTGAGTCCCATCATTTTTTTTTTTTAAAGAATATATTTTGAAATAGTAGATTAATGAAAAATAACAAAAAATTTTAGGTTTCTATTGTTATTATTTTAGAACCGTAACCGTGTTGTAGCAATACCATAGAAAAGCCCTCGCTATATCATCTCAAATTACATATTCTTCCCGGTCAGATCCACAACACAGACCCCCTATATCCAGTTCGAGGTCCCCAAGTCAATTCCCAAATTGATTTGTATTATAATCTTCGAATTCTATTTAATTTTATTTGCGTAAAGTATAAGCTTTTTATTTAACGGAAGAATTAAACAAATAACTCCAAAATTCTGCTGGAAAAAAATGAGCTCTTTAGCTTCGTTTTGGTAGAAATAATCGAAGAAATGTCTTATTAAATTCAGAAATTTTTGAGAGATGGATAAACATGGATTTGTTGCCACTATTTTCATTTTATTAATATTGTTAAACACTAGTAATGCATCTTTAATGTTTAATCTCCGGAGATTAATATCTGGCGCTACAAACAACACTTCAACAAATTTACAGGTAAATAAATCTCTTTGCCTCTCTGTGTGTATATGTATTATGTATGAGTTCTTATTTTGACAAAAAATGGAATTATTGATTGGGAATAAATTTGATCTAGGTTTCGCCCGTGGGAAGTCCTTTCAGTGGTCCTGTAAATGCCGGGAAGTCTGAGAAAGATAAGCACAAGGAATCCGAGGTTAGTAATCAGAACAAGAATTCGTCAACTGTGGATTCGGAGGCCTCCAAGAAGGACGATGTTATTGATAAAAATAAAAACAATACGGATTTTTCGAGCCCACCGGATGGTATGAAGAAGGGTGTATTGGAAGAAAAAGGGGAGGGGAAGGTGGAAACTACCACGAAAACACATTTGGGCAGTAATGATAGTTGTGAGGGATCACAGAGGAGCTGCAGAGATAAGGGGATGCTTGCCTGCATTTTTACCTTCGAAAATGGTAAAACTTTTCCCATTTCAGATCATGTTATTCTCTTACAAGCTAGTACTTTGAGTTCAATGCTTTGAGTAGAACCTTAAAAAACTAAAGTATCATTCCTCTTAGTTTATTTGATTTGCATGGATATATATTTTCTGTACCTGGAATATGATAGTAACAGGTACAACCTGGAATATCATAGGTTGGGATAATCTATAAAATGGAAGTGTCAGAAAACAGTTGCACTATCTACCTAATGAAACAAATTTTATGAATAAGTTGCTTATGAAAAACAAAGCATTAATCCCAAGCTTAGGCTCAGTCGACCCAGTAGAATACTTTCTTCATTATACACATACAAACATGAGCCTTTCATGCTTTCTTTTATCATTGATGATGTGTGCTTGGATCAAGAATTTTGTATGTTAGTGTTATCTGTTCATATTCATCAATTTCCATGTGAGGTTTCAATTTTTATTTTTTTTTAAAGGTACTATATTATGCTGAAGATTACTACCTTAATTCTTTATTCTTTATCTCTGAATCCCTGATCCCACAAGGTAATGAATCTTGGATTTGTTTCCATTAGGCTATTTACATGATTTAATCTAATGAAATGTATCAGAAGCCAACGGAAACTCAATACATTATCGCATAGAAGGCTGTAGCTTTTTGAATTACGTTCAATCGTCTCTCGAAATATTTTAGTTGCTGGAGTAATATGCTATTAATTTATGTGCCGGTTGTGATATACAAGCTCTATTGCCTTTCTTGACTATAAAATTGTTCTTTGAACTTCTGAGAAATGTTTGAAGGAGATAATATTACATTCAATTCACCTTAAGTTTTATATTACACCTTTGCTTTTCTAATCAGGAAATGCCACCTTTCAGTATAATATTAACTAACAATTCGAGGTCCTGTAGCGTCATGGCTGAGAATGAATATGAAAGGAAGATGAAAGAATCCTGTGACACTATAGCTAGCTACGATCCCCTATGAGAGGAATCACTTGACTTTGCTTCGAGGACACACTCTATGCATTGGTGTTGGAATAGGCTACAGCTCTCTTTAGGATCAGTGCTTAGGGTACAATCTATATACAATTTTACCCAACTAGTAGGGCATGCAATTTACCCCTTAGCCTTTGGGTAAGCACAAAATCAATTAACAGCTTATAAAAGAAATAGGATGACTTAAACAATAAGAATGGCTAGAAGCAGTAAGTCACTTGCAAGCCCAAGAAAAATTAAAGGAAATCGATGAATGTGTCCCACTGATCTGTGCAACGTGTTGAGCTTTCCCCTTTCCCATTTTGATGTCCATTCTTGTTTTCTAATAGAGGGAAAGCCTTTTTTTATTTATTAGGAAGGTATGCCTTGTCATTAGGATAAGTAGCTTCTAAGGTATAATTTGTAGATCCAGTATTTGTTTCTTGCTGCCTAGCAAGACTGGTTAGGATTTTCTAGTTTGGCTTCCATTAGGTCAAGAATGTTACTCTTGAAGATGCATTGCCTGAAGCTCCTTCTTACTCTTGATGATACCTCGCTTGAAATTCCTTCCCATGTGATAAAAGGCGAGAGATAAAGACATGGCAAGACTGATTTACCTATGACACTTAACGAGCCATACTGTCAAAGCCTAAGCACATATCAATTAATGCAAAGATGAATGCACTGCTCTCTGCTCATTTTGGTTAGGAAATTGATGGACCTTGTTCACATAGCTTTTAAAAAACATTCGGCAACTGAAGGGATTGGATAGGTTGAATGAAAATTAGGCTATAGTTATTGGTAGCTCTAAGCATGTGTAATTTAGAGTTTGACGTGGGCATTTTTTGTCTTGCATGTATGAACACAAAGTACTCATCTTAACCCATCCTTTCCTTCTTGTTGCATTACCTAATAAAGAAAGTGGGCTCTTCCTCTCAATATTGTGAAAAGAAAAATAAAAAGGAGATGAACTAATGTCACGTGTTTTCTATAAAGTAAATATACCGTAAGTGTACGATATCAAATTTTTTAATATAAAGATCAAGTACAGATGTCAAACCTACAAGGATTGAAATTCGATTTATACTAATTACTATAATTATGTAGTCTCTATTTTATCAAGACAATCGAATTATGATATCAATGATTTTGAACTAATTGAATGTGAATGTTGTGACGAATTCAATGAATGCATGCGAGTTTTAAGAAAAAATCAATATAAGAAAGCCTAGAGTTAAGATCTTACCTAACTATCAACTATATTTCTCAATTACATAGTTACTTCTAATCAACTTTTCCAAGTTTATAAACAAGAACCCTAATTTAATTTTACTTACTCCCTCGAGTACCGAATAAAAACTATTTCTATATTTCAATTTCAATATCCCTATTTTGAATTAAAATCTAGAAATTATCAAGTTCATGGTTCTTATTTGGAAGATGCTTAAAAAAATTTATACTTTCTCTCGAAACCTATAAAACCTAGGGTGTGTTATTCTAATTTCTAAGATCGCGCCTAAACTTCCCTCTTTCATGTGCTTAAATTTAAACCATTAAATCATTCAATTAGTGATCAAGTAATTGAAAGCATTAAAATTAAACAACACAAATAAACGGAATAGGAAAATATCAAAAAAATAACCATCTAAATATGAAAACATAATCTCAAGTTGGTTACATCAAACCCTAGATATGGAGTTTAGTTCATGACTATAGAGATATAATCAAATTCATAATCAAAAAATGTAGAGAAGAAGAAAGATAAAACTATTTTGGTGGTCGAATCGATTCTCTTGATGTTCTTCTTACTTTCTTGATGATTTCTTGCCTTATGCCCTCTTAAATTGTCCTTGAAGAGTGGTCTACACAATTGTATTTATATCATCATGAAGTCTTGGAAGAGTTACAGTTGGATTGAGAATTAAAAAGAATCCAAAAATTTCAAAACATCTCTCTATCAAGCGGTGCCTTGGCGCCGTATTTTCCCTTTCTTCCCAGCGCCCAGTTTGTGGCGACTGGGCGCCCACTTTTGGGGAAAAATTTCAGCACGCACATCTTTCAATATTTTTATTATAATTTCATCTTTCGATATTCAATTAAGGTGATTCAAAGTGCGTTAAAAAGATAAGTCAAATGGCTACAACTTTACTTTGGATAACTTTTTCCAATTTGAATGTTTACTATGCAAAAATGAGTCTCAATCTACAGCTAAAAGTCTGGAACATACTTATGCATTTGAAAATTGATTTGTGACAATATTTTGATCATATTTCACTTATTTTTTTACTTCTAATCGCATCTGATTGACTCCTAGCAATCTTCAATTATCATTTAATGGTTCGAATCAACTATTGAAAAGTTGCAATTGAATCTTTAAACTCTGAATTTTACCATTTTTCGTCATTATTCACTTCTTTCTTTCAAATAGCCTCCAATCAGCAAGGTTCACCAAATCAACATCAACTTCTCCTTAATTCGTGTCGACATCACTTTTTTTTAAAAAAAAGTTTTGCAACGTTCATGCCAATTCACCTAACCTATAAAATAACAAATCAAAACGTTCTAAAACTTTAAGAATCAAAAGAAATATCAAGATTAAGTAGCATTAATACGATGAGTAAAACACACTCATCAACTAACCGTTTCTTTGTTTCTTCCGCTTCTTTAATTATGATGGTAAAGAGTTGAATATATGGGAAAAGGTGTACATAAATGGATCTAATACTCTACTCAAACTGACATTTGTTATCAATTGAAGAAAATAACTCGATTTATTTTGTCAGGTTCCAAAGAACTGTTCATTTTGGTGCAAAATGAAGGGGAAGCCAATT
The DNA here is from genome assembly GCA_903798355.1 of Fraxinus baroniana. Classification (NCBI taxonomy): domain Eukaryota; kingdom Viridiplantae; phylum Streptophyta; class Magnoliopsida; order Lamiales; family Oleaceae; genus Fraxinus; species Fraxinus baroniana. The sequence goes on along the minus strand of CAIGRO010233537.1, from coordinate 4,152 downwards.
TGAAAGTTGATGTCAATTGCCCTAATTCTAAGGAAAATGGATTCCAGGCGTTTGAAGTACCAAACAACCAAATTAAAAAGGTGTGAATAATTATATTTTTCGTTGTGCAATTTCTTTTTCATATTATACATCCTTTTTTGTGATATGGCATGGGGAAATCACATTCGTAAAAGTGTACATGTTGCCTTATCTCGTAATTCAGGAATTCCACCATTAATAATTGCTCGTTCAATGTGGAACTATAAACTGAAAATTGCTCCTTTTAAGAAATTCCATGTCTTGCCAGAAATATACATTTGTTGGACTAGCTATACTTCATGGTATTCAATGTTGGATCAATAAAACACAAGATGTCTTTACATCGAACATTGAAAGAGATGAGGAAATGGGGATTAATGCCATTAAGGGGATTTATACCATTAAGTATATATTTAGAGAAGGGCGTGAATCAAGAATATATTAAGGAAAGACTACATTAATATTCATGTACATTTTGCATCAATCTAAAGAAAATCCTGGTAACTTGTTTTGCACTCATTGTGGTAAGAGTGAAGCCTACCACGCTCATGAGACCTGGGTTCAAGCCTCCTTTTGGGGAAATGGTGAAATCATTTGATTCCCTTTAAAAAAAAGAAGAAAATGAAATATTGTTGCCGTTTAATACGGATAACAGTTATGACCCTAAGGTTTTCACAGAAATTGGGGAAGAATTAGGAACACAGAATTTTCGTGTAAAATATTTAGTTTTTTTTTTAATTATTAAAGATGCTGCAGAATTAAAATAAGAATTCTTTTCATTTACGGATGAAGTATTGAAACTGATTGTGGTACCTCAAGTTCCAATGTGGCTTGTCTATATTTTTATAATGAGGTGTCATCATATTGGTTTTGCTACCTAGTAGAGTTGACATGTTATTGAAACTATTTGGATTATTAAAGCAACAAAGAAACGGCTTCCTAGCTACTGGAGTAATGAAGCCAGTAAGGAATACATTAAATATTAGTACCTTGCACTACACTTTCATTGTGAACTAGCTAGCAAAGCAGAAGGTTTCGTCATTGACCTTTCTTGTTAGGTTTCTGACACCTAGGTTTGAAACGTACATCCAGAAAATTGAGTGATTTCTTTACTTCCAGAATTTCAGGGCCGAACCTTATTCCAGATTGATTTTGGTGGTTTTAGAGGTCATAAGATGGTAAAAACCTCGTAGCAATTTGCTGCTATAGGTATTATGGGTTTCATTTGGAATGAGAAGAGTGCTAACATTTTAATGAACATGACCAACTGTTAGCATTTGGGATAAAGTGTCAATTTCCCTAATTCTAAGGATAGTGGATTCCCGATTTTTGAAGTACCAAATGACCAAATTAAAAAGGTGTTAATAAATATATTTGTTGTTGTGCAATTTCTTTTTCGTATTATATATTCTCTTTTGTCTCGTGGCATAGGGAAATCACATTCGTAAAAGTGTACATGTTGCCTTAAACCTGTAATTGAGCAACTGCACCACTAATAATTGCCTCCTTTTGGGTGGAGGTGAAATCCTTTGATTCCCTTTAAAAAAAAAAAAAAAAAAGAAAATGGAATATTGTTGCCATTAAAAACGAATAACATTTATGACCATAAGGTTTGCACAAAAATTAGGGAAGAATTAGGAACACAGAAATTTTGTGTAAATATATTTAGCCCTTGTTTGAGCTGCATTTTTGGGCCAAAATACATTTAGGAATAGTAATTTGTTGGAGAATGTGTAATTGAAAATAAGTTAATGAAAAAAGAGTTTTTGAAAAAATGGGAGCTAAAAATAGGCTTAGTTTTTTATTTTTTATTTTTTTAAAATTAAAGATGCTACAAAATTAAAATAAGAATTCTTATCGTTTAAGCAAAGACGAAATATTGAAACTGATTATGGAGCCTCAAGTTCCAATGTGGTCTGTCTACATTTTATAATGAGGCGTCATCATATAGGTTTTGCTACCCAGTAGAGTTGACATGTTATTACAACTATTTGGTTTATTAAAGCAACAAAGAAACGCCTTGCTTGCTACTGGAGAAGTGAAGCCAATAATGAATACATTAAATCATAGTTCTCGACCCGAACAATGCAACGGGTCAATGGGTTAGTGGTTCGACCGATGACCCGGTGGTTTAACCGGCGGATCATTGCATAAAAACCTATAAAAAAAATATAAAGTATAATTTTTTTTAGGGGTAAAATTAAAATTTTAAATTTATTTTTCACTAATTATTTAGGTGTATAAAATAAAGTTTAATGTTGAACCAAAGTTTTTTAAAATAATATTTTTATAAAAGCTATAAATGATTCGTTAGTTAAAAATAAGTTATTGCACACAAGTGATATTAAGTACTTGGTTCAATTGGTGAGGAATTCTTTGTTTTTTCTTTAGAGGTCAAATGTTCAATTCCCTCGGACCTAAAAATTTTGTAAAAGAATTTCAAAAAATCCAATCAAATCGGGTCGGGTAAATAACCGATTAACTTAGTCAAAGCCCGATTTTGACCGAGTCAAGTGCATTGTTATCAATTTAATATGTCCGGCCCGGTCAATGGTCCGAGCCATTGGTTTTCCGGGCCGGCCGATTTTTATAACTATGCATTAAATATTAGCACCTATCACTACACTTTCATGGTGAACTAGCTAGCAAAGCAGAAAGTTTCGTCATTGACCTTTCTTGTTAGGTTTCTGACACCTAGGTTTTCAACATACTTCCCAAAAATTATTCAGCAATTTCTTTACTTCCAGAATTTCAGGGCTGAACCCTATTCCATATTGATTTTGGTGGTTCTAGATGTCATAAGTTGGTAAAAATCTCATGGCAATTTGCTGCTGTAGCTATTATGGGGTTCATTTGGGATGAGAAGAGTGCTAACTTCTTAATGAACACGACCAACTGTCAGCATTTGGGATAAAGTGCTTTTGCTGTATTATGAACCAAAGCTGAAGAAACAATGGCTATTCTTTGATAGATGTTATGCGGGGGGCTGACCACAAGTTTATCTAATTCAGTTTCTTGTTGACTTTGTTTTGTTCTCTTAATGTATTATGATGCGGACATCATCCAGATATCGGGATTTATTTTTATTATTGTTATTGTTATTGTTATTGGGCTCGTCATCAAGACATCAGGATTTATTTTTATTATTATTATTGTTACTGGACTTATAGTAGTGGGTTGGCCTAAAACCGTTAGATTTTTACTATTTATATTGTTTTTTTCATTGTTACTAGACAATTGATGAATATGTTGAATTAAAGATTGGCTTGAGCTGTTTTCTCTCCTCTTCCTCCCCTTCTTCTCTTCTTCTCGGCTTCTTCTTCCCCCTTCATCTGGCTTCTTCTTTTTCTTCTTGCTGTGCTTCTAACTTATTGGTTTTAATTCTAATTCACCCTAAATTCTAAATCGTCCTGCATCAAATTTGGTATTAGAGCCAAACCTGGATTCAAATTCAAACTGAATCACCGTCTATAACCCTAGCGCAATCCGTCTCCCAAAATCACTAGTCGTCGACCCAACCACAAAACACACACAAAATCGGAACCCCAACTCACCACCAACCCGCCGCAACTGTACCGCCACAAAGCCCCCATAAACATCGAGAAATAACCCTGCCTACAAACCGCGCCACCAGTCGAAATCGCCCTCCACCGTCACCCTAAGCCGTCGCTGCCATCCCTCGTATAGACCCAAAAAAAAAAAAAAACTCACATTCGCCCCTAATTCGGCCCTCCTAGTAATCTAATTACACACAATAAATAGCCTGCCATTACAAACCCGATGCACAGCAACAAACTTGGACTCCTGAACCCCCAATTTCAACCCAAATCATTTATAATTGTGACGGCAACCTTCGTGAACGCCAACCGTCGTTTGCCAAATCACAGCTGCCAACTTCTTACCCCCAAGCAGGGGCAGAGCCACGTTTGGTTCAGGGTGGGCACAGGCCCACCCTGAACCTCTGGACTATTTTTTTTTTAGTTATAAGTCTCAGCCTAAAAGAAAGCCCAAATTAACTTTTACAATACCCAGTGAACCGCCCAACTGCCCAGCCCAATCCCATACCCAAAAATTTAAACCTCCTTCCTAAATCACTCCGATCTTCACTCTTCAGCCCTCCCATTCCGCCATTCG
>CAIGRO010233521.1:0-13079 GCA_903798355.1 Fraxinus baroniana | reverse complement strand
TACGGAAGGGTGAGCTCGGCTCGTGCTCGTCTTTTGACGAGCTCGAGCGGCCCGTGGATCGCTACAGTACGAGCCGAGCGGGCGAGCCGACGAGCTACTCGGCCCGATTGTCACCTCTAATCATATATTAAAAGCTAATTTTGTATGATAAAATCTAAGACTCTATACACTACCAGTATTTAATGAGCTTAAACGAGTAATTGATATCTTGAATGGGTATTATCTACTCTAAATGATATATTGAGTTAAATATCACATTATTTAAATATGATTGGAATTATCCAGCTCAATGAATTTCAATACTCGATAACTCCTATCTTAAATTGGCTGAAAAAATAAATTTTTCGACATTAATGTAAAATTATTTTTAAGCAAGATAAATAGATTTGTGAAAGCATAATGTACCTTTTCCTCCAAATAGAACAAAAGTAAAATATTCGAATTATTTTACTTCAGGACGTCCACTTGTGACTTTGCTAGCGTTTCATGTCCCATCCCTTCGGAATATTAATTTTTGTTAAAATCTTTTGTTTGGTTGATTCTTTATATCCAATGGCACATTCTCCCCATCTCTACATAAACTTGAAAATTCCACACTTTTTCTTGACTGCCCCTCACAATGGTGGGTGGGGACCCTTCTTCTTCTTTTTTTTTTTTAAAAAAAAAGCAGACCCCTCTATTGTATTGTGAAGGAATGTGTACAAGAAGCTTAATTCTATAAAATTGTACAAAATCCCGTAAATTATGATTCATCCACTCTAAAAATTTACAGTTTTGCTATCGGTACATCGGTGTGTACATCGGAGTTTACATCCCCCTCACATGAGAATAGGACCCGCTTAAATAAAAAAATATTTTATGCAGTGGATCTCACCCCTTATGTGAGGGAATGTACACCCCGATGTACAAAAGTTGATGTACATAAGCTTAATTCTATAAAATTGTACAAAATCCCGTAAATTATGGTTCATCCACTCTAAAAATTTATACGGTTCATGTTATCATTGAGTGGTAATATATTGAAAAACACCCCAAAATTACACCAAAAATGTAACATACCCACATTACATTGTCACCTATCTTCTTTGCATGCCTATGATACGTACAAAATACATTCATATTATTGTTGAGACTTAATTTACACGATATTGTTCAGTCTTATCTTACACGATATGTTACACGATTGACTAAACATACAAAACTCGTGGCCATGGAAAACATTGTGTTACATGATTGAGCATCCACTTGCATCTTCATCATAGTAATCACCACGATCATCAACGGGATCAGACGGTGGAGGAGGCGGATAATAGTCATATGGGCGCGAGTACATATAAGAAGAATACATGGGCATGGGCTGTGCATAAGCATAACCTGAAGCACTACCAGTACTAGGTGGAGGCGCTGTACTGTAACTCAACCCATATTCTGGAACTGCGTAGTAAGACTGTGGATATGGAGGAATACCATGACGTGGAGGGCTGTAATTCGCTTTATAAACAGGTGGGCCCATGGTTTTTGTGGGTGGAGAAGATTCATTGGTTGCTGTTACAGGCGCACCACCTGCACCCTCACCATTACCTTCACCTGTGTTACCCGTTTTACCCTTCTTCTTTTTCTTCTTCTTTTTTCCTCCGCCACCACCACTCGGCTGAGCCACCACTTCCTGTTCATCGTCTTCTTCCTCCACCACCCCGGACGCCGTAGCATTATCATCCTTTTTCGGATTTCCGATTTCCTCAGCTATTTTTTCATCATCTGTAGAATTTCCATCATCTTTATCGTTTGGGTCCTTCTTGTTTTTCTTTTTCTTCTTCTTCCCGGATTTTTTCTCAGAATTTTCAGGCCAAAGTTCAGCATTTTTCCCTGTCTTAACCAGCTTTTTTACCAATGTATCCGCATCCACATTCCCTATCACTGTAACTTTATGCTGTTTAGAGTCAATCTCTATCTCATATACACCTGATAAAGAAATAAAATAAATTAATTAATGCATCACCACCTCACATACGATGTCATAAATGCTATAAAATTCGTTATGTTTTTTTTTATATGAAAATTACCTTCGATACTTTGAAGGACTTTCTTGACTTTCTTCTTGCAACCTTCACAGTGGATAGAGACTTTCAATACCCATATCTATGTAAATTTTGAACAACAGAACATAGATACATCCAAAAATGAAGTAAGAGTTAATACATAACTAAAAGTGAAACGCAGGAGGGTGGTGCAGCAGTAAATAAGGTTGTCTGCGTTTATTTACCTTGTATTGCAGAGGTTCCGACCCGTTGCTACCCGGTTCTTTTTCCATCTCACTCAGAGAGAGAGGGAGGGAGAGAGAGTGTGTGTTACTGTTAGAGGTGTTAGAAGGGATGAGGAAGCAATTTAAAGAACAACTTTATAAGTGAAACTGTGAAACTGGCCAGTGATAATTGCGGAGGAAAGTTCTAGACGGCATATAATTAGATAGCATTTAAGAAAATGGACATGAGAGATTGTGAAATTTTGAATAATGTGGTGTTTGATGTAAATTACGGATAAGAATGCATTTAATAACGTGATGTGATGGAATATATTTGTTAAGAAAAAAACTTAATTTACGTGTAATATTATTTTATTGAAAAAATGTGTGATTGACAATGAATTTTAAAAGAATGAATTTTTTTAGAATATGCATCAAACGAGGGCTAAAGATACTGATACTCACTGTTAGTAGAAATTATTATCGTCTTAAATGATAATGGATTTTTTCATTTGTTGTTCAATAAAATTATTGTGCACTTTAGTACATTGAGGGGTTGTTTGTGCCTCATTTTTTCCCCCCCAAAAATGCATTTTACAATGGTGTCTAGGGGTGGGCAAAATCCAAACAAAATCGACAAAACCAATCAATCCGACCCAAACTGACCGGTTTGGGTCAATTTTTTTCCTTTTTTAGGCGGGTTTCGGGTTTTGGGTGGGTTGATCGGGTCGGGTTGTGGGTTAGCAACCCAAACCCGACCCAACCCAACCCAACCCGACAAAAAAAAAAATTAATGCCTTTAAATTATAACTAAGAAATTGCTGTCTGTTATACTTTTGTTTAAGACGGGTACTTTAATTTTGTGAACCGGCTTCTTAGGTAGTATTTGGTTCCCTAGTTCTACAAATTGTCATCCTCAATTCCATTCAAAATTTTTGATGATAAATTCTCCTTGCATCACAAATTTTTGATGATAAACTCTCCTTGCATTACAAATTTTTGGTGGATTCGGGTTTGTTGAAGATTAGACCATCAATTAAATTGAAGATTATAAGACTTCAATGTTTTCTATTATTTCTCCTCAGAATTAAAAATCTTTACTGTGTATTGCCAAAGTTAACATTTCAAAATGATTGCATGGATTGCAATATAAGAATGACTGCTAAGGATTAATAACAGAATTTTGGATGAAGACTTTCTTGAACATTTTATCATCTGAACGCATAACTAACTTTTATATTATGACTTTCTTTGCAGCATTTCAAATATATTGTTTGAGGCTTCATCTCAAATTGATGGTATGTGATTGATCTGTGTTTATATAGTCGTGACCGAGCGAGCGCGTAATGACTACTGCATTGCATTGTGCGGGCAAGTCAATATTCTGAAATATATAAATAAACTTCATAATGGGTCCTTCATCTATACAAAATATAGCAATTAGGTCTCCAACTTTAAATTCAGGTCGTCCTTAAAGATTGCTTGGCGTAAACATCTTCAAAGGTGATTTTTGTAATTAATCGTCGGTACAAATGGGGATTATGGGAGAGAAGAAACGTCCATCCTCTTCAGCGACTTCACCTTGTGCCCATCTCAGGACTGCTTACCACAACTGCTTCAACAGGTGAATAATTCGATCATTTTTCTTTCTAGTATTTCCTCTTTTATTTAAATTTTCGAGAGAATTTTAAGTCGTACCAAACATGCTCTAAGTCAAGTGAGTGCAGGTGATTTATTAACGAGATGATATTTAGACATTTGTACACGCAAGGAAACAACACAAAATCACAAATTCATAAAAAACAGTAATGGGATTTTGGAGGAAATATAGTACTTAACAAAGACCAAAATTAACACGATTGTTACCAAGACTGCGACAACAAATGAATTGACAGAAATGCCCCTTGACTGTGGAAGCCGTGTCAGCATCACGAATGCTATACCACTCTGAACATGACACGTCACTAAATTTACATGATTACGCGTGGCAAGACGATCATAAAGAAATTGGCCTCTTCGTAGATATCCAATACTTGTCCAGGGACCAAAAATCTATACGATGCAAATACTTTCTTTTTGTGAGTGAAATTTATTTTTCGAAAGGAAATATGTCAAACAATATGAACCGTCAATGTTTTATAGCAAGATCCTTTAAGCCTTGTTTGGAGAAAATTATAAGAAGATTATAACGAAGAGGAATAATGCGTCAAAAATGGGATATTCTCTACAAAAATCATATTGATTTTGATCTACACGTCTCTTATAATCTATTTTCTTTTCTTTTCTAATAAAGATGGGATATTTAGAAACTCATTCAACCTTGACGGTTCACCATCGTTCTCAGTTGAACGGGTTTTGTTTTAATTTTTGATAATGTAATTTTTATCATTTAAGTGGATCAAAATTCAATTTTTCAATATGAATCATGCTAACGACGATTTAGAATGTACTTAGGGAACAATACATAAATCAGATTTTTAAGAATTACCATTTCAAAATTAAGGTTAGATGTTTTAAATTTCAAAAATCAGGTTTTTATTAAAATTTATTTATGAATTAATTAATTAGTTAAATGTTTTATTAATAAATATGTAAAGGTCACATATTTATGCAATTTGGTCACAATTCAAAAAATTTAAGGTCACGATTCAGAAATTTTATAGGTCACAGTTTGTTCATCGGTCACAAATTAAAAATTTAAAAGTCACAATTTATTCACCGGTCACCATTCACGAAATTTATAAGTCACACAACTTATTTTATGATCACAAAACATCAAATTATATGTCACATATTGCTTTTATTGGTCAAAAATTAATAAATTTGTAGGTCATACAATATTTATTGGTTACAACACCAACCAATTTATTGATTACAATTAACAAATCATTTGTGACCACCACCAACATAACACAACACCGCCGTCTCCTCCGACAACACCATAGAACCACACAAACCAACACCACATAAACGCACCCGTCGCTGTCGTGCCAACACCAACACCAAACCACATAAACGCACCACGATCGCCAACACCAACACCACCACTACCACTTCCTAGCAATCGTTGCACAACCATCACCGCACATAGCACCCCAACCACACCCAATCATCGAACATAGCACCATCACCACAATCACCCTACCACTCCACACATCACCACCACCACAAATCACCACAAATCGGCGCTGCTCCGACCTCACAGAGGCTGTCAAATCGGCGCTGCTCCGACCTCACAGAGGCGGTTCTCCAATGAAGAAAAAAAAAGGATAGAGAGACATCTCCGCTTTCGCCGGAGCAACGGCACCGTCGACACTAATAAAGGCAAGACCACCACAAAATACTGTCAACACCATCACAAGACCACAAAGAAACATCGATGCACCATTGCAAATCACCCCAAACCACCGCAACGAACACTGCTATAATGGCAACGAACATATCGCCGCGCACAGTGACGTTCTTCTAGTGAGAATATAAAGACCACCATACGACCATCGAAAAACACGGGTAGAGAGAGGAGGGGCGAACAAGCCTCCCACGGTGGCGAACAAACCACAAAACTACTGCATCAGCGACGAACAATCCTCCCACCGCGTGCTGTATGGTAGAGATAGAGAGAGATGGTGGCGGGGAAGAGAGAGAAAAGAGGGGAGAATGATAAAATTAGGGTTACGTTAAAAATAGGTAAATGATTAATTTTATTTTGTAATATAATTATTAATATTAATTTTTTTAATTATAACCTGATTTTTGAATAAACAAACTTTGAATTTGATTTTTGAAATTGGATCTTAAAATATATGACTGGGTGTAATTTCCTCATGTACTTATCATGCCTGTGTTCAACTTTGGGCCCATTTAGCTGAGTCGTGGTCAATATATCGTGCTAAATAGTCTCTCACTTCACCAACTTGGTGACCTGGAGACTTCATCACGGTCTTACCACCAATGATGTCACCTCATCCCGAGGTCATGAGTTCGAGGTCTAGATTAAGTCCTTGGTATAGGTCGCACCTTGTCTGTGACCTTAAATAATCTATACTCAGTGATCTTAAAATGTATTAAGTAGGAATCGTCTCAAATAACGATTTTCGGACAAGGTGTTCATGAGAATTTATTATTCAAGTACTCCTTTCATTGTTTAGTCTCATCAATAATTGTATTTTTCTCTCTATGTTTGCTTAGTTAAATACGAGAGGAATGATGAGATCATATTTCGATGCTTTTGTTTTATGTACAAGAAAGCTTTGTTCGTAATTATCCTGGCTACACTCCAGGCAAATTTTGACAGCACAATGAATGAAATAAACTACTTGAAAATTCTCAATGAATTGCCTATCTGGCCACTGAACTTTCAGCCATACTTCCATGGAGTCACTGAACTATCAAAATCACTCAAATCATCATTGAACTTTACAAAAGGTTTCCACGAGGTCACTGAACTTTAAAAATCACCACATTCATCACCGCACTTTGCAAAATGTTTCTTAGTGGTCACTAATTCAATGATCTCCTAAGAAATATTTTGTAAAGTTTAGTGATCCTGTGCAAACATTTTGCAAAATTCAGTGATAAATTGAGTGATTTTTAAAGTTCAATGACCTTGTGAAAATATTTAGCAAAGTTCGGTGATGATTTATGTGATTTTGAAAGTTCAGAGACCCCTTGAAAGCATGGCTAAAAGTTCAGTGACCAAATAGGCAATTTACTCGAAAATTTTGGACTAAAATAACATAATGCACAAGCCACAAGCATGCAATTGCAGCACTTATTATTTATAATATTGGAAATACTCAAAAAGAAGACTTTTTTCCTTACAATACCTGTCCTCTAAAGGAACCTTTACATTATTCCAACTTTCTCTAAGCTAATCGTATGAAACAACTTTGAAGGTTAGTATGACAACATTTTGCACTTTCAATTTCCTCATCCTTATCTCCATTTGGGAAATAGAATTCATCCTAAATTCAATTTGTCATTTAGACGAAAGAAAATCTATACCTTAAGAACCAATCGATCGATTGGGGGGAAAAAAAAAGGCGAAGGATATTAAGATTTTATAGCTTGATGCATCGTCTACGACTTAGATAATTTAATTGCTGTATATAAAATATTGAACTATTACTCTTAACAAGTTCGACATTTTAAGATGCGCTTCCAAATTTTAATACAATATCAAAGTTCATTAACCCCCAACAAACAATTTGATTCGATTAAAACTCAAATCAACACATAAATTTCAAGATTAACCCTTGTTTGGTGGGAATTAAAATTAGATTTTTAGTGTATTTTAATAAATGTTAAATGTAATGTGTGGTTGAAAAATTGTAGTAATATGAAAATATATGGTTGAAATGAACTAACGAATTTCGTTTAAATTAAAATTTTGATTTTAATCCTACCAAACAGAGACTTAACATTACTCAAAGAAGCTATCATCTTACGGTGCATGTTAAGACTTAAGTCCTTGCTTGGACTCTATTTTTTCAGAAAATGCATTTTTCTCTTTCTTATATTTAACAATACATTCTCCAATAAAATGATATTACACATAATCGAAGCCCCCTATTGGAGGGAGTGCCGGTGGGGACACCCGGATAGATCCCTTGATGTACCCCAAGCGGAACCGTAATCGAAGCAAATATCTTATTTTTTAACCACACATTATCCAAAAAAGTATCAATCAAAAATACATTTTTCCTTAAATTCTCATTAAAGTGGATGCCTAAACGGGGGTTAAATATAAATATCATATCAAATTCACCTTTTAACATATCAAAATCATTTCTCGAATTGGCTAAACACTGAGATCAAGTCAAATGTGCTGAATTGCATGTACATTTGAATGCCCAAATTTTATCCATATCAAAGGCTTTGTGACATGTGATATGCATGTCAAAGGATCTCATAGGTCAAGTTTCGGCCCCCATATCCTCTCCCCTCTCTCTAACCTAATCGTCCAGAAACAGCATTAGCCGCCGCCGGAGGTGGGAGCTTCGGCTCCCTCCTCCCTTTTCTTTTTTCCCCTTCTTCTTCTTCTCCTTTTTCCTTTTCTTGTCTTTTAGTTTCTCGGTTGTGTTGCGCCGGCTTCTTTTGGGTTGTGTGGCGTATGGGGTTGGGGTGATCTTCTTCGGTTGATTGCCGGATCTCCTATTTTGCGGCGTCATGCGGCTGAGCTGTGGCGTGGTTGGTGTTTTGTAGTTTGTGGTTGGACTGTGGTGGGATTTTTGTGTTGGCCGGAGGTTTTGTCCGGTCCCTGCGGTGTGGAGGGTTTGGTGGTGTGTGTGTGTGTTGTTTGCCCGGTGTAGGGGCGGTCCTTTTCTCTTGGAGCTGTGTAGTTTGGAGCGTCGGGTCGAGGTTTAGGACCGGTGTTCGCACGGCGGGCCTCCTTTGTGGGGGTTGTGGTTCCGTTCACGAGCTGGGGGCTTCGGGTCGAGTGTTTTCTTCGTACTGTCGGCGGGGAAGTGGTGGCTGGTCTCCTACTGGTGGTGTTTCTGTGTTGTGTTGTGTTCTGTGTAGATTAGGTTGTGTTTGGTGTGTTTTGTTTGGTTGGTTTGGTTGTTTAGTGTGTAGTTTGTTTACTTTGTGTTTGTTTTTGTTTTGTGTTGGTCGATGTCCTGTGTTTCTGGTGAACTCTCACCTTGGGTGAGGTTCGGAAGTATAGACAATGCTCGCCACTTTGTGTGCGGGGGTGCTTAAATGCTGAGTGCGTTAGTTGACTTACAATTTGGGTAGTCCAGTATTGTTAGGTCACAGATGTTACTTCAATTTTGTTGGATTGTATTCCAGAATGTCTTTCTCAAGTCTTTTGACTTGATGAATGTCTGTAATCGGTTAATCCGTTTGAAAAAAAAAAGATGTTTGGGCGGAAAGAGGAAGCCCTTCACATCAATTGCCCGGTCCAGACCCTACCGTCTGAAAGTGTTCGGCTCGGCCGTTGGGCAGTGATCATGTAGATTGAGTTTTGTAATGATTATTATATCATATTAATATAGTATTCTATAATAGAAAAGCCACTGAGCCAGGCTCAGTGACCAAGCGCCCCCTGTTTTTACTTGGTCACTGAATCTGACTCAGTAGACCAGTTCATTCTATAATGGCCCGCATTTGGTTTAGATAAATAAAAAAAATAAAAACTAATAGACTTTGAGGGAATATACCTTTGAAAAACTGTGAATTTCATAAAATATGTGCTTAAAATTAGAGTAATATTATTCATCCTCACTGGGGTTATAAACACAGTTTAGGTGACGTTAATCTGACATTAAATGATAGGTTAATTTCACATTTTATTTAACCTATCATTTAATGCCACATAGACTATGTTTGTAACATCACTGTGGATGAATAACATTACTCTTAAAATTAAATATTGATTTTAACTTACATTTTAATCACCTTTTTAAGCCGAACCAAATAGCATAATCATCATTGATGTTACCATCAAAAAGTGCGGTGCTCGGTCCTAGAACTTCGTAAAGAAGGCCACAGAGAAGGATGCAAAAGGTCTAGACAATTAAGATTTGGGGTTTTGTATTAAAAGATCAATTTTATTAAGAGGAGTACTCCAAATCATTTATGTTGATCTACATTTTCATATTTATTCGATGTGGAATATATCCCATAATATGCCTCCGAGTGTTGGGGGTTTTTTTATGCCCAATAAATTTGGACGATGTAGTGAAAATTTTAATTGACAACAAATTCACAAAGAATTTAAGGCAAAAAATTAACACCGCAAATGGTGGCTCATTTGGGCAAAACCAATCTTGAAATTTGTGTCTTCATTTTTTGAGTCTTAATTTTGGTATAAAGCCAAATGGAACTGAATCGGTTCGATTCTATAATTAAATTTGGATCAAACGATTTCACTTATTAACGCTTAACCTAAACCGAACAAGAGTTATATAACATGATTATCATTGATCCTACCATCGAAAAGTCTTGGGATCGTCCCTACGACTTCGTAAAGAAGGACACAGACATGGATGCGCAAGGCCCAGACCAATCCATCTCATCAGACCAGGGCACTATCCAGTTACCAGTGCAGCAATAGACACTCATCCCAACTCGCTCATTTCAATACCACTACTCGAATGCAAAATGACAAATCCTTAAGGAATGCACATATATGATTTTGGTAATTCCAATCCAACCTTGTTTATTTAAGAATGGACAACAAAAAGAGTTGGCCATCACAGTACACAAACTGTTCCCATTTCTTCTCCCAAAACATTAAAATACCCAAAAACCAAAACACACAACACAGAAGAAAAACATGCAAATTTCAACAAAATAATCAATGCTTCATCAATGCAACAACCTTCTTCCAAGATGGCCTGCCCAGAATATCAGCACACCATGCACTAACATGAGGGCGTTCATCGAAAAGGCCTTTAATTTTAGAGCCCATCAGGTAGTTGATAACCGGCAAATGATGCAAATCGGCCAATGTGAACGAATCTCCCCCCAAATACTTGGACTTCGCAAGGCGTGCTTCGTAGACGTCGAGGACTTCCGCGAGTTTGCCTTCGTGCTGTGAGACGATTGATTCGTCCACAGTCTGGCCGAGCATGGGTTTGACTACGATCTCGTAGACGAGTTTGGAGGCTTGAGGATCGAATCTTTGACTTTCAACCTCTGTCCATACTGAAAGGATTGCCATTTTCTTTGGATCGGAGGTTATCAGTGGGGTTCCCTTATCAGCATAAGTGTGTGCAAGGTATTGAGTGATTGCCCTTGATTCTGCATTTTGAGGTCCCATATGTAAAGAGATTTTTTTTGAACAATTTTTTTTTCAACTCTCAACCACATATTTCAGCCCTATATACATGTTTTTTTAAATGGCCTAAAGCAATTTTTATTTTATTCTTTTCCATCAAGGACTATCTAGTGGATGAATTTTATAATTGGGCGATCCCGATTCGAACTCGGTATCTTTTCTTTTTCTTTTTTATCAGTAACTCGGTATCTTTTCTTGCTTTGATATCATGCTGAATTAGTTCAACTAAAAGTTACACTATATTGACCTAATTTTTTTCCTAATGGATTATCGGATTGACAACTGGCGACGATGCCTGACCATAAAAATTAGGTACAAATAGAATTTTCCTTTCATGCTCTGTATGACACCGATTAAAATCCAATTAAAATTAAAAATATAAACGTTATTGACTCCAACTCGTCTAATAAAACGTCAACAACAACGATTTATTTTTCAATTTTAATCCGATTTTAATCTATACCAAATGGCTCAAAATAGTAAAAAGAAAATAGATTTATGCAACGAGGGAAATTAACTTACCAAAGAGAGTCAAGTCTCCATCTTCAAGGACTGGTACTTGACCAAAGGGCTAACAGAAAAAGAAAATTTTCAGTAAAAACAGAAAATTCAAGAAAAATAAAAGAAGAATTTTGGATGACAATTCTTACATTAAGTTTTAAAAAAGCCTCTGTCTTCTGCTGGCCAGTTCCTAAATCAATATCCACAAACTCATATTCAAGTTCTTTTTCTGCTAGTGTAGCAAGAACTCTCTGTGTTGCTCCAGAAAAAGAGTATCCGTGAACCTTTATTGCCATCACTGCAAACTGCTCAACAGAAGAAGAAAATGGTAATACTTTTGGAATAATGATTTTATGAATATGAATGATGATATGAAGGGTATTTATAATAATATAAGTTTCTAGAATGATCTACAAATTTACAACATGTTTGATATTTTTAATTAAAGTTAAAGTTGGGAATTTATTTCAACCACATATTTTATGAATCCCACAACTTTTTAATAATAATATAAGTTTCTAGAATGATCTACTAATTTATTATTTATACCATATTTGGTCAAAGTGAACAATTTATTTCAACAATATATTTTATGGTCCCACAACTTTTCAATAATAATATAATTTTCTGGAATGATCTACTAATTTATATCATGTTTGGTGTCAATTAAAATCTAGATTTTAATTTAAGCTAAAACGAACAATTTATTTCAACCACATATTTTATGGGTCTCATAATTTTTTAACCACATATTTAATCAACTTCTAACAAAATCTTTAAAAATTCGATTTTAATCCCACCAAATAGGGGCTTAATAAGCTTTTTTGGCAACTCGAGGCGTATTTGGTACGCAATATTAGGAAAATACTAAGTATACATTCCATAATTTACATCTATTTTGACATCCTCTGTGTTTTTCAAAGAGAAATGAGTGGAAAAACAGTTTTTTGTTTGTGGCGCATGATAAAATGTAAACAATGATGTCAAATATAATATACATAAAACATGATTGAGAATATTATCTTGTTTGTTATATTATTCAATCGGAGTTAATAATGTTCACACGTAAAAGTGCCGACCAAATAATTCTGAGCCTTTCAATTTGTATATGGGCCAGCAACTTCTAGGATATTATTTGGAATATTACACTACTTTTTTTTTTTAATATATGAATTATAGTCAACTTCATGAAATTATTAATATGTGATGATTTATTTGGATGATATTATACATAGTTTTCAAATATTTGAAAATTTTCATGTATTCAAATGGTCGTGATCTTACGAGTCGAGAATAATAAGATTGAAATCTTGATTGTCTATTAAACAAGAAAATTGTGATATCAAATTTGTTGTTACGAGAAAAAACTCAATTCGATATATTCGTAAATTATTTATCATCAATATTATCTATATTCAGCCCTTGTCTGGTATACATTATTTTTTTTATTCTCATTTTTCTACTCATTTTCAACCATACATTCTTCAATAAAATAATATTTTCCATCACGTCAATAACTTTTTTTTTTCTTTTTCAATCATACATTTCCCA